>CBVK0102110252.1:0-10703 GCA_900067695.1 Picea abies
CATCCTGTAGTGTTTCTCCTTCCGATTCCAATGAGATATTACACTGAGAGGTTCCTCCAAGTAATGTGCCCAAAATTCCCTCTTCAGTGATTTTAATTAACTTATAGCTCAAAATAGTCAAAATCATGGAAATCGTNNNTAGTCAAAATCATGGAAATCGTCAGAATGGAACGAAACCAAAGCCAACCTATGCGGAATGGATCATAATGATGGAATATGATGATAAATGCTAACTGGACCCCACAATGCCTCTCAAATACCCCTGTACTCGCTATAACATCCATCTAGCTACTATGGTCATCATAAGTCTCTGCCCTGTGATGATGTCCCAAAGTGGGGACATTACAGAGAGATCCTCCAAGTTTGGTGGCCCAAGACCTTTATAACAACAAACCATACTTTGGGGGTATATTGTCGACAACCACATCCATTAAAACACTCTTAACAGGAATTTTTGCAAGATTAACAACTAAATCGTTTATCATATCGATACATTTCACCTTTCTTGAATCAAAAGAATACAGATCTCCATAAGGTCAAGTGATTTCTAGGCCAATCCTATCCATGATAGCTTTGGGCATGACATTATGTGAAGCTCCTAATTCTAACATGCAATTGTGAAGTAAGTGATCATGTAAAGATAACGTGATATAGAAAGGGGAAACATCTCTTTCACCTTCGAAATGTGGGGCAAAAATTATATTAGGCCCGTCGTCTTCTAGATTTATAATTTCAGCTTGACTTTCAGTGTCTGAAAAATTAATTATTTTGGCAATTTGCTTTCTGTATATTGGGTTTTTTTCCAATTTGACAAGAGGTATAGGGATTTTGATTTTGTTAATTTCATTTTCTAGATCAAAATTTCCTATTGTTTTGTCAATCTTTGTGGTTTGGTCTTCTATCATCTTCTTTTCAGCTTTCTTTTGTTGTGAGGTTTTTGCTTCAGCTTCAGGAACCTCCGCTTTCTGTGTGCTAACAGCGGGTGTTTCTGCTAAACCTGTCTTGGTTGACTGCGTGTCAATAGTCTTGGGTTTAACAATCTTTTTTTTGGGAACTTTTGAAACTGCCTAGTCCATTTCCACTCTTGGTAATATTTTCTTAACCGAGGTGGTGGTAATATTCTTGTTTCTAGGCCTCAGATTGTACTTCTAGTGGAGTTCGACCATTATGTCATCAATGATTCCTTGATAAGATGAATCTTCTATAATAATATTGTTTTTATTATTTTCAGATTTGTATTATGTATTTAAGGATTCTTCATAATCTCACCTCGTCAGATATGGTTGTTGACAGTCATCACCGAGATTACTTATGTCTTCTTCTAATTCCTCAAAATCTTCCATGTCTTCTCCTCCTATAAAATTTTCACTTTTAAAAGGGGCTTGGATTTTTTGATCCTCGTTTTTAGTTTGTCTTTGTTGATTTTGAGGGTTAGGATTCCTTCTGAAATCCTTTCTTGGGAAATGTTCATTCTTTGATTGGTCTAATTCCATTCTTGAAATCTTATTCTACAATTCTTTAATTATTCTCACCATGTTGTCCATCTTGTCTTCCGAAGACCTTCCAGATCTTGAAGGTACTCCTTGTTCTCTGTACCTTCTAGTTTCTTTTTTTCCTATTTCAAATTTGTTTTTTAGATTTCTTGATCCTATCATATTTGATTCAATTTCTAAGGCATCATCTTTCATTTTAGTGAGGTCTACTGATCTTCTCTCCCTCAACATCAAGGTGAAATCAGGGTCAAAATCCCCAATGAAAGTTACTTTCGTTGTGGGTTGGGAAGGTTTGACCTCAGCAGGAATTTTATTATACAATTTATTAAACCTTTGGGTAAACTTGAGTACTAATTCGGAGTTTTTCTTTCTCAGAGCCCCAAATTTGGTTATATAGTAGAGATGGTCTTTCCTTTCTCCCCATTGTCTGATAAAAACATTTTCCAACTCATCGTATGACCTTATTGAACCCATTGCTAGACCTCGGAACCAGGTTCTCACCTGTCCTTCAAAAGGATGAACCAGGAGTCTTGAATAAACATCCTCATGTTCAAGACCAAGGATGTCCGCAAATTGATCAAAGAAATTAATGTGTTCAGTTGCAATTAAATCACCTTCTCCTGTGAATTTCGGCAGATTTTTCATGTAATTTTTGGGTAGATCGTGGAGAGGAACTGGGAGGACTAAAGGAGCATACCTAGCAGCCACTTTGGCTAAGATTCGAGGGAGTGGTACTTGACCACCTTCTTCTCCTCCCCCAACACCGCCTATGGCTCCACCCCCAGGCCCACCTCCTCCGGCCGCAACCATTGATAAATTAGAGGGTGAAATTTGACGGTAATAAAGAAGAGTTTTAAAGGGGTGTGGTAACCATTCGGTTGGGGCTGAATAGGGAAATATGATTTTAGGAAACTGGTTTTCAAGAGATAGGAAAATTGAAAAAGAAGGACTTGGAAATCATGGACTAGTTTCTTTGGACTCACATGGTGAATATACAGAAGAATCAATAGGAGTCGAGTCGATGTATACAATATATTCATTGGAGTTTTGAGAGATGGGAAACTGAACTTCAGGAAGTGAAGAAATGTCAATCGAGGTGGGGGGTGAGATAGATATTTTACCTCTATTGATGAAAGAAGTAGTTGAGAATGTCTGAGTTTTAAATTCGAGTCAGACCAATCCAGGCTCTAGGGTTACAATTCTATTGGTGGATAGTTCTCCGCAAAGGAGTGGAGTATTTGATTTTTCAGGTAGATAATTAGTGCTCGACTGTGTGAATTTAGGTTGATAAATCTTATTTGTCGATGAAGTAGTCTGTTTAAGGTATCTTCTTAATCTCAAATTTTTTTCTGGGTCGGATACAGGCGAAGTCTGTTTATCATCTAGGTTCTTCCTGGTATTCTTTCAGTTAAAATATAGTTTATTAATCGTGGAGTCTCCAAGTGAAATATGGAAGTAGCCTTATAAAGTTTTCAATGTTAGTTCACTACCAAAGAAAGAAATTATCAATGTCATTCCTCCCAGGGAAAATAGTTTCGTTTCTTCGCTCCTCGACAACGATGCCAAAAAGATGTTGTTCCATAGTTTATACTTAAGGCTATAAAGTATAATGTCTAGGCATTTGAAAGAGGTAGAGAGAGTGAAGGTATGAAAAGTGTCAATTTTTATGGGAAAATCTATGGCTGATTTCTTAATTGTCTCTGTCTAGCTTCCAATTTTTCAGGGATGCTTACATCATGTTCAATGGTTTCCCATGAACTTTCTAATTCAACCTGAGTGTTTCATGTCTGTAAGATAGTGTTAAATAAGTTCAAATCAATGCTAGTCTGATATGAAAGGTCAGGTTCTATATTGGGCTATCTTGTAACAGGTACAGTCATGAGGAATAAAAGTTTAAAAAAAATCTATTACTTTGCTTTCAAGGTTTTCTATTTCTGTTTCAGATTGTAAGAGGAAAGTTCCCAAAATTAAATTAATAAAATAACAATTTCAGAGGCCATTTCCTGTTCTTGAGTCAAATTAAAAAATTATGAAAGTGATGGGAGGAAAAACATAAAGTTGTTTTAACAAAGTGAGGCATCTATCATGGAGGAATCTCACTTTGCAACAGGGGAGGAAGAAAGATAGGATATCTCTAATGAAGAAAAAAAATAAAGTCATCTAAATAATCTACAGGTCTTGAACCCACTGATAGCAAGCACAGAGGAAAAATTGTAAACAATTAGATAATCAAATAAATCTTAACCACAATAGATGTTGTACTAAATTGCAATTAAACATTCATGAAATATATATGAGGGGAAAATGCTGAAAATGAAAGTAAAGAGAAACACATAACTCATGGTTGACAAAATTTGGAATCTCCGTTTTGTATTCTCATTAATCACTGTAAAAATTTCTCTAGTACAATCGGCCGCAAAAAATCCTTTTCTCAGTCTTATGAAATTATATTTATACAAAGTCACTAATTCTTGACGGTTGGTGATTTCCTAACTCCCAGGAGCTAACAGTTACAAAAAAGCAAACTTGAACCATTTGCATGGTTACCTTTTATCTCTCTATCATTTTGATAATATGAACCTACAATATGATACTTCATTGCTTCTTTGAAGTATCTCCTTCTTTTGGTCCGAGACATTCAATACATTTTTGTAGAAAAGGCACAAAAAATCTAGGATAATTTGGTATATCCTTTTCCTCAAACAGATAAAAATTCCTCTGAATTTTCGGAAATCGGTATTCAATTCCTTTGTCAGTAGACTTGACCGATTGCAATTTTAAATTTGGCTTCACCAACCACTTATCTATTTGGGTAACATCAATCTCTTTTAATTGCAAAATTTCAATCTGAATTTCGTTCAAGTTCTCTTTGAGTTTCAGTTGATGTTTTACAATATTAATTTGTCCTAGTAGCCCAGAACAATCAAGTTTTCCAATGCTTAACGATCCCTTCTCTAGCAAATATAATGCCTCTTCGCAATCATCTCTGACTTCTTTGGCCATTTTCTTTCTTTCGGCTATGATGGCCTGCCATACTTTAAGCATGATATCACCCATGATCTACTCTGCAACATACATCCTTGGGGTTTCTGATACCTCTTCCTTTGCCGAAAGCACAACTGCCTTTTTAAAATTAGCCTGGGTTGTTTTAGCCTCTTTTTCTTTGAAAACAATATTATCGAAAGATTGACTTGCTTCTCGGAAATATTTCTGAATAACCTCTATTTTAGAGATCAATCTTTTCTACTCTTCTTCTAACTTTTGATGTACTTCCAGTGCCTGGGTTCAAAACTCTATTATATCCACAACCTGACCTTCAGTGGAATTCAATTTAGCCTGTAAGTGTCTTACAAGTTTTTCTTATTGAATAAATTGCACTTGACTCATTTTCATCTTCTTGTTCATCTCATCTAGACTTGATTTAAGCAATTGAATTTCCCATTTGTCAACACCTCTGGCCTGCTCAAGTCTTTTATTTATCTCTTCTCTGATATTTATCTCAGTATTTTTTATTTGACTCTGCAACTGGGCTATCATTTGATTCTTTTGTTTCAACCTTGTTTTCAGATTTTCAACTGTAAATAGATTGGTTGTTGCCAAAGCTCCCATAGAGCCTGCTACCTCTGTGGTGAAATGTTCCTATTCTAGGTTTTGTCCATCTATGAGCACTCTATGTTTCTTTACCATTGTGTGTCCTTTCAAATGCATTTCCTGTTTCACCACTTATTTCCTCTTCTTACTGAAAAAATAATCAGAGGAAGGTAACTCTTCTCTAGAAATTGGAGTGAGGTCACTTACATATATAACTTCTAGTTGAGGAGTCCCAAATGTTGACTGTAAAGGAATCAATGATGTAATTGGGCTGCCCAACTTTGTAGATTGGGTTTCTCCTGTTGTTTTAGGAATATCAACAAGAATAGTTGATGATGAAGGTGGAATCGTTTGACTCGACTTTGGAGGAGTCTTGGATTTGGAATTTGTTTCAAAACCTAGATTCTTTGAGTTCTCCTTTGTAGCTCCTTTATCTTGAGATTTTGATTGGAAACTTGGAGGTATCTCTTCATGTTTTGAAGGAGAGGTTATTGGTTCCCCTTGTAATATTTTTGGCAAGCCACTTCGTCTGTGCTTCTGAAAAGAAAGAAAGTTGGTTTGCAGGTCAGTGGGTAACGCCTGGACCCTCTCTAATATCTCCTCATATGCTCTGGCTCCTTTGAAAATGTCATCACAGGGGGAGTATTCATGCTCAAATGATTTCATGTTGTAATGAGCTAGATGATTACCCACAATTTGGTATGGGTCATGCTTTCTGAGTTCAAGATCTACTAGCTTAATGTCTTCTAATGATGCGGCTTCCACTTTAGAATGGCCAAGATTAAGTAATGAAAAATTCCCAATCTGTACAGGAAAAACTGGCCAAAATTTCTGTTGAGATTCCTTTAACTTGGTACCAATGCCTCCTGTTATTATCTAGTATGCCACTTCTCTGCACACCAGTCTATCAGTGAGAAATTTAGGAAGAGCATGGGGGGGAATTGAACACATGAAGACTCTGAAATAAGAGAAATTTTCTTCGATAAACCAATATTTAATCGCTCTAAGGTTTTGCCTTGATTGGATCTGAAATACGTGGCAGTGCATAACCATAGAAAATTTGGTGTACAGATATCACTACATAGTGATAGATTTCATAAAATAAATCTTTGACATTCTCTTCCCATAGTTTAGAGTGATAAACATGAATGGGTTCAACACAGGCTAGATTTCAGATCCAATTCATCAAGGGGAATGGAGTCATGTAACAAATATCATCCATAATATATGCAGACATGTAAAAAGATACAAGTCAACCTTTCGATTTTTCCATCTGGTAATCCTTAATCTCTTTAGCTAGGTTATCTGACAGGATTTTGGCCCAATTGAAGGTGAAACCCTCTACTACCTCGTGTATAATTGGCACCCATTCTGCAGGGAAATGGGTAGGGATTTTTCTCCCAAAATATATACATAGAATCAAAGCTATATAAACTATGTATTCATTTAACAGAGTTGTGGAATAAATGCCATGAGTATCAGCTCTAAATTTTGTTGGAATTCCCCACCATTCTTTGATTATACCAGGATATGTTTGATCAAATTCCGTTCACTCCTTTATTTGAAATTCCTCTAAAAATTCGGCATTATAAATGTATTTAGAAGTAGATGATATTTTATACATTACTTGAATATGCTCTAGTCTGAACGAGTTGACGACGACCTTTTGGCTATTTAGAATGCTCCTTGTTTGAATGTCGGTTTTCTCTAAAGTCCATCTTATCATGTCATTGTATGGCATGAGTCTCAGTCATGTGGCTATCTTGTGGAGCTCATACTTAGCTATATCTATGAGTTTATTTTCAGTCTTTTCGTTCTTGAAATCGTCGGGGCAGTTCCTAATCTCATAGTCCAGGAGTTCAAAAATCTACCTCCAAGAATTGATTGAATCCACAACATGTGGCGTATTATTGGATATAATGGATTTGAGCTTTCACATGCCTCCTCATTCTTCTTAGGCACTTTTTTGGGTGCCATGATGTTCGTGCTAAAATGAAAGCCCGTTATAGAGAAGAAATGTGTGAGCTCTTTTGAATGTAACTCACCTCTATTCTGGAAATAAGAATGAAATTTGAAATAAAAAACCTTTATTAATCTTTAACTTGTCTTAAATTGAGCGTACCAATACAGGCGTTAAAAAAAAATGCTTTAATGGGGATGGTACGCCTGGAGATATGCACTTTACGTTTAAAGTATCTCCATTGATCCATTATAGAGACTACCACATATTGGCGATTCAAAACTGGGATTTTGAAAGGAATGTCTTCGAAAACTCCCGAATAGTGAAACACGAAAATTCATTTAAAATCATTAATCATGTTTTAAATTTAAGTTAATTATGCTTAAGCGCTTAATAGTTTCAGGATTTTGGACTTCGGGGTTTCTCTTTTGCAAAAAATGATAACTCTTTTGATTTTCTTAAATGCGATGGATTAACGATTTGTTAAGCATGTTAAAAACTTAGTTAATCATGATTAAATAGAGGTTTCGTAAAAAGCGCATCGGGGCTTTGAACTTTTGTTTGAGTTGAGATTGCTGAAAAAGAAAAGATGAAAATCTTAGAAATTCGTTAAATGTTTTTAATTATTCCTTTTGATTCGGTTTAAATTCTTTTAAAAGGTACTTTCGGGACTTCGACATTGGGACTTTGGAGTTGTTACTAAGAATCATACTTCGTGAATAGTCGAACCCCGAAATCCAAAACTCTTGAAATATTTTGACTCCTTTTTAAAACTAAGGGTGACTCCATAACCAAAGAAAAATTAATTTTTAAGGTTATAAGAAGAAAAATAAACTTTGTTTCAACACTCTCCCTAAAACTCTTAAAGTATTGCATGGTTTCCTAGGTTTAATGGGATATTATCGCAAGTTTGTTTAGAATTATGGAAAATTCCATCTCACCTCACTACTCTCCTTAAAAAGAATGCTTTCAGTTGGAATATCGTAGCTAATCAATATTTCCAAGCCTTGAAAGAGGTTGTTTGCATGACTCCTATTCTGGTACTTCCTAAATTCACGAATACTTTTGTCCTAGAATGTGATGCTTTAGGGAAATGAATTAGGGAAGTCCTCATGCAAGATGATAGACCTTTGGCTTTCACTAGTAAACAACTCTCGAAGAGACATTTCGGAAAATCACCTATGAAAAGGAAATGTTGGATATTCTTCTTGCAGTGGATTTTTGTCATCCTTATGTGTTGGGGAAATTCTTCTAATTTAAAAATAATCATCATAGCCTCAATTATTTTTTGGAACAATGAATTTCATCCCCTGAGAAACATAAATGGGTGACCAATATATTCAATTATAATTATGAGAACATTTACAAGAAGGTCAAAGAAAATTTGGTTTTTGATGCTATTTCAAATAAATATGAAGACAAAGGGTCCCTCTTTTCCCTTTTTTTCATTGTAGAAAATTGGTTACAAGCCATTTTTCAAGAGTGGTTCCAAGATCCCAAAATTTCTATCCTAATCCAAAAATTGCAGCAAGAGTCTTAGGCCTCTCCATATATTCTTGGCATAATGAGGAGCTTCTCTATAAAGGTATCTTGTATTTAATAAAACAATCTGACCTTAAATCCATTGTTCTCTCTAAAATTCATGCTTCACCTATAACATACCCAGCCACCCCCAGGCCGGGCTACACAACTTCAATCCCACTTCTGGACTTCTTTTGACTTCTCATATAACTTTTAATTAATAAATATGCATGAATTATTCACATGCATAGATCAATATTCATGCTACAACATAAATAAATGAGACATATGTCATGCACAACAATAAACAACAAACATGCATATCATACATACAAATTTCATAGATAAATAAATACACAAGTAAATAAAACCATGACATAAAGCACTTACCTTTCATAAAATGAATCACCAACTGGCTGCAGACCAAGGAAGTTCCACCCAACCATAGACATTGTTGTTCCAAGTCTCAACAACAATGTCACCCTTGAGTCAGGGCTATGAATCCATAAAGACAGTTCCAGAGTGCCACTTGGATTCCCAAACCAGACAACAATCAATCTCTCACAAGATTCTCATTACCCAAAAAAATCCAAAGTACACTAGCTCTCTTCTACCCAGTCTGCACAACCCAAGAGAATGGACCCCCTTATGTAGCACATAGTCCCTCGGGCTATCCATCTCCTTCCAGGGCTCCAATGCATCTGATCAAGAATCTCCATGTTGGGACTCTCAGGATTCGCAGTTGTGAGAAAAGTTGAACACATGACAAAGAATCTTATACATGTAGGCCTTAATTCATGCATGAAATACACCAGTAGTCTCTACAACCAACAAAACCATGGCTCCTCTTCAACAATTCGTTTCCCCTTCTCTACAACCAACAAAACCATGGCTCCTCTTCAACAATTCGTTTCCCCTTCCCAAGACAAACACGAATGAGGAAAGACGAGTGGGTGAAAGAGTGAATGGATACAAAACCAGGTGAAATGTGTGAACAATGAACAATGAACAATGAATGAGTGAATGAGTGAAGAAGAAGCAACCCCTACAACAGACCAAAGATAATTTTATGTAATTCTTGGAATTAAGGAACCGCTTGGCCTTCCCCTCAAGAATCTCATGTAAATGTTATTCTCCATTAAAAAAGAATGGGTAAAAAAAATATAAAATAAATAATTATCCCCTCAAGCACCCTCTCTTGTGGAATCATATCCCCCTATAACTCTTTTCCTTGTCTGTCTAGCATCCAATGATGTATTTATTATTAATAATGATCAAACATTACATTTCCTAGGCACGGTGACCTATTTCAATTGCTCAAGCACTCTAGTATTTTATGGATTAACAAAATACATTATTTAATGTGGAGCTCAAAACTCGAGGTGTTACATCCCCTCCCCCTTATTTTGGAACTTTCCTCGGTGCATATAC
The DNA here is from genome assembly GCA_900067695.1 of Picea abies. Taxonomy (NCBI): domain Eukaryota; kingdom Viridiplantae; phylum Streptophyta; class Pinopsida; order Pinales; family Pinaceae; genus Picea; species Picea abies. The sequence continues at coordinate 9,997 of CBVK0102110252.1, forward strand.
AAAACATAAATAGATTTCAAAATTTATTCAAAAAGTTGTGGGTACTCTTCTTGCATGGAATCTTCATTCTCCCAAGTAGCATATTTAGGACCGTAGCAGGTCCACTAGACTTTTACTAGCTCTATAAATTGATTCTGGAGAATTTTGAATTTTCTGTCCAATATTCACATTGGTTTGACTTGACAGTCTCCCTCTGTCTCTACCTAAATTAGATGTCAATCAATAACATGGTTAGGATCATGTACACATTTTTTTAGCAAAGAGACGTGAAATACATTATGCACATTAATGGAAGTAGGCAATGAAAGCATGTATGCAACTGGCCCTATTCTGTCCAATATCTCAAATGGACAACATAATCTGGCTGATATCTTTGTATAACTACCCAACTTCAAAGATATATTCTTGGGATTCACATTTAAAATCACATTCTCCCCCACTTTAAATTCTCTAGTTGTTTTGTTCTTATCTGCATAAATTTTCTATCTACCTTGAGCTGCCTTTAAATTTTTCTTAATTTTAACCATTTGGTATTCCATATCCTTGATCAATTCTGGCCCAAGTACCACTCTATCTGTTGGGTTGTCCCAACTCACTGAAGTATTTCATTTCCTTCCATACAACGCTTCAAATGGGATCATTTTCAATGAATCTTGATACCCATTATTATAGGCAAACTCAACCAAGTGCAAGTAATCTTCCCACTT
>CBVK0102110258.1:0-10795 GCA_900067695.1 Picea abies
AAAATCCTCAAGATTTTGAATATGTTTTTCAACAGTGATCTTTGCATTTTCTCCATCAAACCTAGGCAGATTGTTGCTATAATTGGCAGGGATATCATGGACAATAGGAGGAAAATATAGGGTCTTGTATCTATCTGGGATTTTTGCAAGTACAAGAGGTAAAGAAGGGGGTTTATAACCATGTGTAGTTTTAGCAAGAGTAGGATATAAAGCACGAGGCTTATGTCTCATCGAGATTTCTAAAGGTGTATCTGGGATGTGCACATGTGTATGAGTATGTACATGATCTAAAACCTAGGACTTAATCTCTTGAGGCTCATCAATTTGCATATGATCAATATAAACTTCAACAATATACTCTTGATTTGGATTGGAAAAAGATAAGACGTAATTATAGATAAAACCAAAAATGTCTTGAATACAATTTGATCTTGAATACCTTCTCTTTCTAGATTGCTTGGTCATGCTTCAGGTTCTTCCTCTAGGGGAGTATTTGACTTCACATTGTTCTAGAGCTTATTGGAGTCACCAGGTGAAATATTTCATCCTTCTTCTGTCTGGTAATCATCCACCATCAATGATCAAATCAAGAACTTCAAGTGCACTACTGGAGAAAGTTCCCCAGTATGGTCGCCATTATGTTATCACCCTATAATTTCCTAGGCCAAGGAGGAAATCGGAAAGGGTAACCAAAAAAACACTTTGAGTCTTGGGTCTATCCCTCCAAGACTTAGAGAGGGATATAACTATCTGATATAACTTTGTTTGAGTATGGATCTTAGGCTAACTATGCAAAATATCATTTTTTTTTAGTTGGGTAGGTGCAGAGAATAGGAACCATGGGCAATGGAATCACATTGAGATTAATCAAAAACAAATTCTACAAGCAGACTTATAAGGCAAGGTAAGAAAATCATTGTATCTTCATAGGATTGAGGTATGGCAGAGGAGAAAAATGTTAAGAATTCGAATTAAAGAGAGAGCAGTAAAGAATTTTGCATTTAACTTTCAGTGGAAAACATTGACATTGCTTTAAACTAGGAACAAGGTGTTTTTACACAAATCTTGATCTTAAATATCTTCAAAACAATAGAGAACAAAAAATCATATGAAAACAGAGGAAAACACAATCAAAGTGAGAAAAGATTCACCAATGGATTTGACACAAGAATCCTGTAACCGTTAGGACTGTATTATTGTATCGGTGAAATACAGAAAGCTCTATGAGCTCTGATACAAAATTAAATCATGGTCCCTGACTCCTCCTTGTACATTTGACTCATTACAAAATATAAAACAGACTCTCCCTAGCCTCAGGAGGTCGAATTCAACCACCTCGGCGAAAAATAGCCACAAATCCCCAAAAATATGGAACTCTGCCATGAAAGATGGGTTGAATTGCTGAAAAAAGGGGTCAAATTAGACATTTTTTTCTCTTCAACAGTGATACATGTGTAAACAATGAAGGATGTTATTTTATATGAGTTTGTCTGGTGCAAAAACCTCCTTCATTTTCTCCAATTTTGTCTCCATCTCATTGAAACAGCTACTGCGAAATCAGGATTGAAACAAGAAAAAGGAAAAACAGAAACAATGAGGCTAAAATATGTCTTCTATTATCCCAATTGGTGGGACCTATGAAAAATATGGAATAGGTTTTTGTTCTTCAGCCCGTTCTGAACAAAAACCTCTCTCATTTTTTTAAAATTCATTGCCATTTGCCCAAAATCCACCTCGGAAGATGAAGTGTTGAACAGGAAAAAAAAAGTGGTTTTAAGTTTTTTGGGAGGGTGATTTTGGAGGGCAGAGTGGTTTACTCGGACCCCCCTGAGGTGGTAAGTGGTATTGGGAGGGGGGGCTCCGAGTTCACCATGAGGTGACACCTATCCCTCCCAATACCACTAACTCAGACCCCATGGCGTTGATGTGATGTGAGGGAAGGGGGGGTCTGAGTTGTACGGGGAAAGTATACAGGTAGACATAGGATTAATGTGTTTGGTTTTAATTTTTAATTTTTGTTAATTATTATATGTTTTTTATGTTTTGTTTTTTATTTTTTTAATTCTTGTATTTATGTTTTATTATGTGTCGTTTAATTTTAATTTTTGTTATTTAAGTTTTATGCTTATTTTTATTTAATTTATGTTTTTTATTTTATTTTTATTACATTTAGTATTTAATGTTTTATGTTTATTTAATATGAATTTGTTTTTAATTGTTTTATATTATTATTTTATTGTTTTCAATTAATATTTAATCTATCTTAATTACTAACTTAAACAACTAATCTTAATTATTAATTAATTAATTATTAACTAGTCTAGCATATTTTAATTAATCTAACTACACTAAATTTTATTACTAACATTATTAATCTATTGTTTCTTTTTTCCTAAGCTTGTTTATTTATGGACGAGTGGTGGGCGAGATGTAGCCAATGGGACAAATGGATAAGGGGGTGAGTGGCACAGAGGTGGATGAAGGATGCAGTAGGGTGATGAAGGATCAGGTGCAAATGGATAGAGGGGGAAAATGGAATCAACTGAGTCTCAGTAAGCCAGATGTCTTCATCGCGGGAGAAGCGCCAAATAAGCAGTTGAAGAAACAATTTACCTATGATTATAGGACCCCTAACAACATGTACGGATTTATGTTTGTTGAAAGTTAGGGTTTGCGACTAATCCAAAAACTAGTCCCGCGAGACTGAGGTAAAGTTTTATGAAGATGTTATTCTCTTGTTGTGGAAGATGTAGAAGGTATGAGGGTATGTGACGTATTGTACCAGGTTTGTTGAAATTTAGGGTTTGTGACTAATCCAAAAACTGGTCTCGCGAGACTGAGGTAAAGTTTGATGAAGATGTTATTCTCTTGTTGTTGAAGATAAATAAGGTATCAAGGTTTGTGACCTAATGCACCATGTATTTTATAGAATCAGAGGTATGTTTTTATATATATTTTGAGGGTTATGTATTGATGTTATGATACATACTTGAGGCATGTTTTGGAGATTTGGGCATATGCTTTGAGGCAAATCTTGGATGTATGGTATATGTTTGGTACATGGTTTGAGGCATATTGTTGGTACATATATTGGATATATTGTCATATATATATGGCACATGGTTAAGGTAATTTTGGGACACCTGGATACATGGCTTGAGGCATATTGTTAGTACATATATTGGATATATTGACAGATATCTTTGGCACATGGTTGAGGTAATTTTGGGATACTTGGATACATGGTTTGAGGCATGTATTGGCAAATTGTTTCAGGTATATCATTGTTGAGTTGGCATATGCTTGAGGGACATGGTCGGCTGCACATTTTGGATGTTTTGGCACATGTTTGAGATACATATATTGGATGGTTTGGCACATGTTTGAGATACATATATTGGATGGTTTGGCACATGCTTAAGGCATGATTTTGGCATATGGTTTGAGGAGCATCTTGGATATTGGGCACATGGTTTGAGATGTAATTTGATATATGTTTACATATCTTGGTACATGGTTGATGGATGGTATGGTACATGGTTGATGAATGTTATGGTACATGTTATGGTACATGTTTTGGTACATGGTTGATTGATGTTATAGCACACATATCTTAGAACATGATTGGTGATATTGGTATATTATATATGTGAGTGGATCTATTTTTAGTTGACGATGATGTTGATGATGAGATATCAGTATCAGTGAAAAATACAGTGACATTAACAGTGACAGAGACAGAGATAGTATCAGTGGCAGTTACAGGTTGATGTGACAGTGACAGTGACAAGTTGATTATCAGTGACAGTGACAGTGGTAGTGATACATTGAGTCTACACTTATGTTTCAGAGGAAAAGGAAGAGGAAAGAAAAGGGGGTTGTAGCCTCCTTCCAGTTGGAGCTGGAGAGTACAGGGAGTTTGAGCTTCATTCAGGTTGAAGCCTGTAAATCAAGGGGTCGTAGCCTCCTTTCAGTTGGAGCTAGAGAACACAGGGAGTTGGAGCTTCCTTTAGGTTGGAGCCTGTAAATCAAGGGGTTGGAGCCTCCTTCTAATTGGATATGGAGAATTTAGGGAGTTGTATCTTCCTTCAGGTTGGAGCCTGTAAATAGGAGATTGGAGCCTCCTTCCAGTTGGTGCTGGAGAATTTGGAAGTTGGTTCTTCCTATGAATGTAATATTTTGATATATAAGAAAGTGTTATGTGTTTTTCTCCCATTTGGGATTCCACACAAAATATTGGTGTACTTTGTATCTATGGTTGTGATGTGATGCATTGTTTATGGTTATATGTTTATGTTATGTTAAATGCAATCATAAGTGAATGGAATCATTGATCAGTTAATGTTGTGATTGAAATTGGTAAAAAGTGTTCAATATTGATTCACTACCCCCCTTTCAGTATTGATGAATATTCCAACAATTGGTATCAAAGTCAGTTCCTTCAAAATCAATTTAACCACTGAAAGGTAGATCATGGAGTGGATAGACAATGGAATGACAATATTTTATGCTCAAAATGGTCAAAGCTATAAGTTGTGGAGCAACAAGATGAAATAATTTATAGGAGCACATGGTTATGATGTTTGGTACTCAGTTGTTACAGGATACATCGGTTCAAAGAAATAAAAGACTACAACCAAGAAGGAATTAAAAAGAAAAAACAAAATATCAATGGATTTCATCATGAAAGGATTCCCTGATTTGGTAAAATATAGAGTAGGACAATGTTCATCAGCCAAAAAACTTTGGGATAAGCTACATAATCTATATTCCAAGGGATCTCATAACATCATAGAACCAAAGAATATTAAATAAGATGTAAGGCCATAATGAGAAGAAATATGCACATCATGTCAGACAGATTCAAAAGAAGAAGATTGTGAAGAAAGCATAGTGGATTTTCAAGTTGAACTAATCAGTGATTTAAGTGAGCTAAATAAAGAAAGAAGGGAAAATAAGTCCCTCAAGGAAGAATTGATCAGGATAAAGGAAGGTTTTAGAGAAGTCATGCATGTTGTCATGAATCTAAAAGATTAGTTGGATTAATCCAAAGTGATTGAAGAAAATCTCAAGGATCAGTTGAAAGAGAAACATTGTTTGGAAGCTGAAATAGTATCACAAAGAAATGAAACAAAGAAGAGAGAAGAAATTTTGACAAGTCATATTAAGAAAATATCTAAGGACTTAAACAAGCTTGAAGCAGAATTTAGTCAACAAGAAAAAATACTTGAAGAAGAAATCATCACCTTGAAGACGCAACTTGAAGAAGCAAAGAGAATAGAAGAAGTCATGAAGATCCAAATGATGAAGCAAGAAGAATATTGTTATAATCTTGAAGAAAAAGTTGTCACGTTAAGAGTTAAAGTTCTCAAGCTCAACAAGAATGTTTAAGAGAGAGGAAGCTCCACACCATTAGTAAAGAAAGTTGAAGAGAAATGTTACAGGTTACTAGAAAGGAAGAATGAAGGGAAGGATAATAGTTATGCAGAAATCATTAGAGGCCCAATTAAGAAGGAAGAATGTGATCCCTCAAAAGAGAGCATTCCAGAAATGGACAAGACTCAAGAAGAATATTATAGAAGTGTCGGATATCAAAGAAAACCCTCCACTTTCAAGTATCAAAAATGCTTCAATCATTGTGAAGAAAACAATAGAACAAAAGATCATGATCATCCAAGGCATGAATTTAGAAGGACTACATCACAAAGAAAATCATTCACTCCCAAGTATCAAAGTTTATTTTATGCTTATTGGTTTGCTTGTAATAACTTTGGACATAAAGTTGTAGATTGTAGAGCTTATGGAAGAAATGGTCTACAAATAAATGTTTATGTGGCCCTATACAATATTGAATGTTACAAATGCCACAACTATGGACACATATCTCGTGATTGTAGAAGCATGATGAATACTTTCATGAAAGAAAACATTGATATCATATACAAGAAGGTTTGGAAAATAAAGAAAGAATAGGTGAATGAAGAACTCCCATAAATAATATTCTCAGGATTTGTAGTAGTGCAAGATCATGACAAATCTACAGGAAAAAAGGAAGATATCGAGATTCAGAATGATCCTGTTGCAGAGTAGCTTGAAGTATTCTTCTAAGACATCCAACTTGGAGACTCCTAGTAATGTGAATGTTGAAGAGGGGGAGTCTAAGTAGCAGTTACAAATTGGAGAATTATCTTTCGAGAAGTCTGAAGTGTTTGAAGATTTTGGGAAACAAGATTCAGAATGTTCTGATGGCAAAGACATATAGAGTTTGATTTGCAGATTGAGCAAACTAGTGGACATGTTTGATACAACTTGAAAAAAAGAAATATGCAATGATCAGTTGCAGTAGATTCAAAGAAGCTCTCAGAATAATGAAGTGGCAGATTAGTCAGCAGTGTGTGTAGTTGTGTAATAGAGTCATGGAAAGTTGTTATGGCTTATGGACATAGATGATTTCATGAGATATTTAGCATATCTAGAAGACTATACTTGACATGAACTAGAGAAACTACATGACAGTGGATGTAAGCATGAGCTCAAAAGGAATTACGGCAAGGAAGATGGACTTAGAAGTAAAGTGTATTGACAGGTGAAACTATCTAGGAAGGAAAGTAGTGAAAGGCACAACAAGAAAGAAAGAAACCATCAGGAAGACTTATATTGTCAAGAGAATATTGTTGGATGATTATGTCATTGATGTCAATGAAAATGACAAGCCATGAAGACTTGAAGTTAAGAAATGAAGAAATATTAAAATGAATGTTTTTCATGTGCATCGCTAGATTCCAGTAACAGGAAGCCCAATGACAAAAATCGTAGGAAGAGAGGAAAGAAAGCATATACAAGAAGCCCAACATTTATCTACATGGAATCTTGCAAAAGAAGACAAGGGGGAGAAATTGTAAAAGGCAGTTACTCTTAATGTCAAAGGGGAAGAGAAAGATCAGAAACATGAAGATAGGGGAAGCACATGAAGATAGAGAGAGATTATTCAAAGAAGGTATATTGTCAGGGGGAGTCACTCTTTTCTATTGATATCAAAAGTGAAGAGAAAGATCAAGAGATAAATATTAGAAGCATGAAAGCAGGGGAAGTAGCCCCAAAGAGAGTTACCCTTTTCCATTGATTTCAAAGGGGGAGAGAAACATGAGGAGAAAAATATTGGGAGCATTGGTCACAGGTGGAGTATGAGTGTTTCCATAAATTCCAAAGGGGGAGATTGTTGGATAGTTGGTTGTCATCAATGTCAACCCTGCTCAACCCTAGAAGAATCCCCGAAGCAAGTTTGGAAGAATCTAGAAGTGATGGGTGTATTTGGAAAAGTATCAAAAGTGGTCCCCTTATGACATAGTTTTAAGCATGTCCCTCACGGGAATGTGCTTTAAAGAAGTCTACAAGAAGCCATAGAAATATGACTATGTGGTTAAGTGGTTGAGAAGCCCCGACGGTGTGGTTGCAGAAATTTAATGACAAAATCAACATGCACTATATTTTTTCATGCACTTAGCAACCTAGAGATAATTGGCATGAATGAACTTTGATATGTAGAAACCCACATTCAAAAAATATTATGAGAAGAAATATACATTGCCAAGAACTTTTGCAGTGGAATAAACATAATGAAAAGCAATCACTCAACCATGAAATACTCAAAAATTTAGGCAATGTCAGGGAAAACCCCAATATGAGGAAACCTAATGAGAGAAAGATCTTTTAATAGCTTTAGGAAAGTTGTATCAACAGAAAATAACAAAACCAAGTAGAAGAAAACCACTTATAGCCACAAAACTGCCCTCCAAAATGTTGTCTAGAAAAATATGCTAAGTGAGTTGTACAGCATGTATGGCCTAGTTGTACCATCACATGGAAAAATGTGTCAAAAACATATTGTATGGACAACAGCCTAAAAACACCCCCAAGAGAAAGGAACATATACCAGCAAATACCTCGGTTTTCATGCAGCAAACTAGTCTTGAAATGTGTGCCCCTTTCCTATGTTGTACGGACTATACAGATGCATACAACATGGCCTCCAAAACAACAAAAATATCCAAGTCAGTCACACAAAAAATTGTCTTGGGATTTGTGCCCTCTTTCCTATTGGGAAATGTACCCAGTTTTTTCCCTTTCCTCTTCAAGCTATCTCTCTCTCTCTCTCAATATTCTTCCTATATTCTTCTTGTTTTTCACACTACCCTAGGTATTCTCTTGTAATCTGAAAGTGACCATTCACCTTCTTCAACCATAAATCTAATCGCCAATATCTAATCTTTCCTTTACAAGATCAAGGGACATTATTCATTCCCTCCAAAATAAATCACTTAAAATATTAAAAGTACAATTTCAATTTATAACATAAGTGCACTTTATGAAATAAAGTCACTTTAATATTAGAAGGTACACTTTATTAAAAAGTAACTTTAATAAAAGAACCACTTTATTACAACTTTATAAAAACCCATTACAAAGTCAAGTGTCTAGAAGTGTAAATATAAGGCTACTTCCACATACAAGACAAAACATGCGAAGTACCTCCTGAGCTATAAAAGCTAACAAAAACTTAGGCAAAGAATATGATCTAGAACTCCCTTAGGGATTGCATCTATTGAATTCCAGTAAACAAGAATTCCTTCTGGGACTTCTTTGATTAATACTTGTCTTCCTCCCCTAGAGAGGAGTCTGTTGACCCATATGGCTATGAGAGCCTCGACTTTTCTAATTAACCAGCTCCAATCTTCTTTTCTATAATTTTATGGTTTTAAGTTGAAACCCATATATTTCAATCCTTCTCAGAGAGGTTTCCTTGGGGCGAGGAAACTATTGACAATGGAGACCTCTTCTTCTTCCTCACAATTATTAATAAGTAAACAAGATTTTTCCATGTTTATTTTCATACTCGTGGCTCTACATAAGAGGTTTAAAATATCCTTAAAGACAACTAGATTCCTCTGAGAACCAAAAAGGATACAAAAGATATCATCTATGAATAATAGGTGGGTTATTGATTATGATTCAGAGACTGAAATTCCTCTTAGGAGGCCCTTGGACCTTGCCTCCTTTATCAGATAGCTGAATGCTTTTGTGATGATCAAGAAAAGAAAGGGAGAAAGGGGGACACCCTAACAGAGACCTTTGGAGGCTTTGAAGAAACTAGACGGAGCTCCATTGATAAGGATGGAAAAGGAGGCACTTTGGATGCACCCCATTATCCAATTGACAATTTTTAAGCTCGTACCCATTTGGATAAGGACCAGACATAGGAAATTCCAATTTACTCGGTCATTTGCTTTGGAGAGGTCCAATTTCAGGATAGTTTCCTTAAGATTTATTTTCTTGACAAAGTGGATAAATTCCTGAGCGATGGCTACCGTGTCGTGTATCTGTTTGTTGTGGAGGAAGCCAAATTGTTCATCCCCAATGAGATCACTTAGCATCGGTATAAGTCTCCTAGAGATGATCTTTGAAATTAGTTTGTAGATGAAATTGCAATAGGTGATCAGTCTATAATCCTCAAAGGAAGAAGGGAAATGTTTCTTTGGGATAAGACATAGGAAAGTGGCATTGAGAGGACCATGAATTATTCATTCCTTTTGTGATTCTCTTACACTAGAAGAAAATAGTTTTTTAAATGGTCATAAAAAGATTTAAATAATTCCATCGTAACTTCATCTGGGCCTAGGATTTTTCCATTCTTCATGGAGAACAATGCCACCTTCAATTATGGTTCTGACACTTCTTCCTCTAAGGATAACTTCATTTCTTCAGAGAAGGCGGTAGGGAATTTTTCCACTACCTCCAGGATTTCTTGAATGTGGCATCTGGGAGGGGCTGAAAAACGAATGTTGAATAAATTTACTCCAATATTTGCCTTTTCCTCAAAGGATATGACCACATTTCCTTGTTTATCCTTCATTTACCAGATTGTGTTGAGGTTTCTTCGGAAGTTCACAAATTGGTGAAAAAACTTGGTGTTATTATCTCCTTTTATCCAAAGATCCCAACTCTTGATACGCCATTCTTGTTCCTCTTCCTTGAGCCACTTGGCATGTTTTTCCTCCAATTCCATTAATTCTATTAACTTTTCATTAGTACAGAAGGTTTCCTCCATATTTCTAAGGACCTCGACTATTCTATCTTCAGTGTCCCGAATGAAACAAGACCTCTTGGACTTTCATATAGGGAGCCAATTTTTTATGGTGTTTTTCAAGTTCTTGAGAATTGTTACAAATTGCACCATGAGAGGGGCATGGTTTAGAGGGGAAATATTGACCCAAGAGGAAAGGACCAGGTTCTTTAAATCTTCCTCTACCAACCAATATTGGCAGAATTTAAAGGGTGAACAGGGGGACTCAAAGCCTAAAGTCCAATGTAGTGAGATAGGGCGATGGTCCAAAATACCTCCCACCTCTACCCTTGATTTGAATTTTTATCCCAGATTCAGTAGGGTTTCGGAAACTAAGAACTGGTCCAATATTTTTGCAACCTCCTCGTCCCTAGTTCTGAAATTCCTCCAAGCAGGTGAGAGCTTCACAGGTTCAATGTCCACCAAACTGACCTTCTCTAAAAAGGATTGGAAAAAACTGTTTTTCCTATCGACCCTGGGGTGTTCTCCCCAAACCTCTCACAGGGATTGGGTAATATTCAGATCCCCCCCTGCCATAATAAAATGGTCATGGAAAACACTTGTACAGACCAAATTCTCACAAAAGGTGGTCCTATAAGAATAAGGACCGTAAATATTCACCACCGAGAAGGTTTGTTAAGAACCAAATATCAATATAGCATAGAAAAACCTCAG
>CBVK0102110264.1:0-30695 GCA_900067695.1 Picea abies
CTTTAATGATGAAGATAAATCGTTGTGTTATTATGTGATGCATGGTTATGCTAGATGAATTATTTTTCTTTCCATTACCTTATTACATATGTGCTTTAATTCTGATATTTAGTTTCTCAGACAGTAATCAGATGCTCACATGGTTAATGTATTAGTACTAGGCCTTTGGTATAGAGTAATTGTCTACATGTTGAGTAGTGGGTTATCCCAACCTTAACCTCTTCCCCAGTAATTAAAACTTAATCTTGTTAATTTTCAAGTTGGTTTATGCTGTCTTTCATCTCTCATATTATCCCCACCAAAGAGAAAATACAGAAGAAAATAGTCCTAACTGAAGGAAGAGCCTTCACAAAGAAACCCAAATCCCATCGATAAATTTTTCAGATCGCAAGATATGGAGAACCATTCCATTTTAAACGTTGGAGAGTCTAATTGGGACTCGGTGGCGGGTTTGGTTCCTACTGTTGAGTCAAGGGATTAAGGTCCCATCAACAAAATTGGTGCTAGAAGGAGGGCCTAAGAATGAATGGCTGAGTATATATTTTATCTATCATTCAAACATCCTATAGATTCGTAACAACCCACATGCATGGCTAGTCCGTCACAAGATAGCCGACACACATTGAGTATTCTCGAAACAGATAACTCACCCCAGCCCGAGGAAGAACCTTTTCACCCTAAAATACCTTATGCCCTTCCTCACAAGGAAGTGAATCAATTCCAGAGAATCACTAGAGCCTACACTCGACAAATCAGTGCATTGTCCTTAACTCCCATCCTCCCTCGAAGAAAACAAAAAAGCAGACCAATGGTTAGCACTCTCGATGAAGTTTTTGTACACTCTGTAGAAGACTTAATAGATTTTCCAATTATCGAAATCCAAGAACCTCTTGATCTAATACCTGAAACGCTAATTGACAACATCTCTGAGCCAAATGATCATTCGAAAGAGGAGGATCTCAACTCGGATTCTGAAGATATGGAAGGTAATTATGATCATGAGGAGGAAAGGAAAATCCCAATTCAAGACAACCAACCTTGGTTGGTCGGAGATGTCGTGGTCATCCCAGGACGAGTACATAATCTTCCCTCGCACCCGAAAAAGATGCTCCCCAGGTACGATCCTGAAACTTCAGGTTTACCTGAAGATCATATCAAGAAGTTCATACTCATGATAAGGCTTATGAATGTTCAACATGAAGACATAGTCTGTAGGCTCTTTCCCTACACATTTGACAACTCAGCTTCCACATGGTATTTTAATCTGTAGGTAGGATCCATAACCAGCTGGACTAAGTTCCAGAAGGACTTTTTAGACAAATTTGCAGAGGAAACTACCATGGGAGCTCTAATGGATGAGATGTTTGTAGCCACCATGAGCCCAAAAGAGAGGGTCAAATATTTCAATCAAAGATTCACGACCATCTTAAACAAATTCCATCCCACGGCAAAACCAACTCAAGATTTGCAAATCGAGGTTTATGCCAATGCGCTTATGTCCTCTATTTATATGTTCATAAAAAGGGCCACCAAGCAAAGCCTCATGGAAAACTTTGAAGAGGCCAAGACAATATAATTCCAGATGAAATGATGTAAAGAAGGCTAGGCCTCTTTGATGAAAAGAGAAACCCAACCCCCTCCTACGAGAGGACTCCTTTTAGCTAGACCATCCGAGAAGAAAACTAAACTGACCCCCAACAAGGGTAATGGAGATATAGAAGATCTACAATGCATGGTTAATAAATTATCAAATGAGATCATAGACATGAAAAGAAATGCAAGGGAAGGAAACCTAGGCCAAAGGTCCTATAAGCCTTTCTTTAAAAGAAACCCACCGTTCAAAGCAATTGAACCTCCCCCAGCCAACTTAAATATTGATCTAGGTGATGTTGCATCTGATTCTTTATGCACTTATCACTAGGAGAACCACTTTGAAAGAGAATGCCCTTAATGGGTCCACGCCATGAATTTAATGGCCAATCATTTTCTGGACGAAGTCTCCCTGACCGAACAGTCAAGCATTTCAGCCATAAATACTGTCGATCAGGAAGAAGCTGACCCACCATGAGACACAGCCTTGTTGATATGGGATCCCAACATGATCATGCCTTCAGATGATCTGTTTGAGTCTCATGAAAAACCCATATAAGTTTCAGTAATATAGACACGTAGTAAGGTTCAACCCAGCTCGAAAGATACCGATGCCACCTGGGCCTCGCAAAGTAAGGCAACTCCCGATCACCCGAAAAAACATTTCGTCGTCGGCAAAAAACCTATAAGCATTCATACCTGGGAATCTCCCAAACTAGATTATAATGTGGTCGAATATTTGAAAAGGTTAAGGGCCAATATATTCATTATGGACATGTTTAAGATTCCCCAGCAAAAAGAATTTTGTTGCAGGCTCTGAGCTCCATAGAAAAATCGGCGGCAGCAAGTGACCTGGAAAGAAGTCTGTCTTCCACCCATCTAGTGAGAAAACCAACTGTGAACACCTATTTGGGAGACATGAAGTAAAATCCTTTTGTCCCACCTTTCCTCTTGACGTTCGAAGTCTTCAACGGGAGCCTCCATAATTGCCTGGTAGATTCTGGGGCATCCTCCAACATGATTCCCTTGGCCATTTGTAATAAATTAGGCGTTGTCCCACTCAAAAGTGACAATTAGACAGAAATCACTATACTGATCATGTCATACAATTAGACAGAAATCAGTTCAAGGTCATGGGGAACTCAAAGATGTGATGATCAGTATAGTGACACATCCTAATTCCATGCAAGTGATCGACATCATTGTAGTAGATATCCCAGATGCAAATGGGCCATTGTTGAGCTGATATTGGCCTGAAAATATCAATGGATATTTCAGTATAGATTGGGCACACCTTTTTCTACCACTAAAGGGATACAGTAACATGATGAGGATTGATACAGAGAAATATCTAAAGCACACGGTCACTGATCTAGAAACCCCGAACGAACCTGCATCTATAGACTTTCCCATATTGGGAAATTATTCTTGTGATTCCCATTTCAAGAACTTTTCTCCTCTCCTATCCAATGTTCCATTTACCCAAAACTCCGAAATGATTTTCCAAGAAGAATCACTGATGACGATAGGAGACTTCCTCTTCTGTCAAAACCCCATGCTAGGACCTGTGGAAGAAAAGATCGGGGAACAAAACATTAAAGAGGGAAGAGAAAGGAATGGCTTTCGTTCACCAATTTGGACCCTCAATTTTGATGGATCTAAATCACAAGAAGGGTCAGGAGCAGGGTGCATCCTCCTCAACCATAAAGGTAAACGTCATTTCCTTTCCTATAGATTAGAATTCGAATGTACCACCAACATTGTCGAGTATGAAGCTCTAGTACAAGGGTTAAAGAAAGCCATAGATCTGGATTTCAAGGAATTGAAAGTTTTCAGAGACTCTGAGATTATTGTTAGACAGGTGAGGAATACTATACATTGCAATTAGCCTCATCTTAAGAACTACCAGTAGGAGGTGCATAGGCCAATAGAGCGCTTTGAGGCTTTCAATATCACTGCAATTCTCAGAGAAAAGAATATTCTTGCTGACTCCTTGGCCACAACTGCTTCTAGACTATCGCCTTTAGAAGATTATGAAGCCTCTTGATTCACTATAGAACTTCTCTACAAACCATCGATACCTAATAACATTTCTAATTGGAAATTCTTTGAGGGAGATGAATGGATCATAAGATTCTTAACCAACCGAGACAATTTCAAAGAACTCTCTATTGACGATGAAGTGTTCCAAGAGCACTCAATAGAAACTGATCCTCAGCCAGAACAACATATGGGTAAATCAAAGGATCACACAATTCTGAAGGGGATAGCTAATTTAGAGAACCTATTTGATCTAAAGGAATTATTCAAAGACCCAAAAAACGCAAAGACTAGTAGCTCTTGTCCCCTCCATGAAACTGTAAATCTTGGGACCCCAGAGAACCCAAAGCATGTGAATCTTGGAAAAACTATATCTAAGGAAGAGAGGAGACCCTACCTCAGATTATTTAGACAATACCAAGATGTTTTCGCGTGGTCCTATAAGGATTTGAAAACATATGATACTCACATTATTCAACACACCATCCCATTGGAACCCGAAGTGAAATATTTTCAGCAAAAGCTCTGAAAGTATCACCCATCCCTAGAACCTCTCATGTATTAGGAATTAAGGAAGCTTCTAGATGCAGAAATAATTTTCCACGTTAGGCATTCCGCCTGGGTAGCAAATTTTGTTCCGGTGAGGAAAAAGTCGGGAGAGATTCGACTATGCGTAGACTTTTGGAACCTCAACAGAGCTTCAGAAAAAGACAATTATCCCATCCCACCGATGGAAAAACTCCTGCAAACCGTGTCAGGCTCATAGTTTTTCTCTCTACTAGACGGTTTATCATGCTACAATCAAGTGTTGGATTTAGAGGAAGACCATTTAAAAACCACCTTCCAAACCAAATGGGGAACCTTTTCTTATAAACGCACACCTTTCGGGTTAATCAACATAGGAGCGACCTTCCAAAGGGCCATGGACGTGTATTTTCAGGGACTTATTAATAAGTGTGTGGTGGTGTATTTAGATGACGTAACAATGTATTCAAAGAATAGAGAAGAGCACATCCAACACTGAACTCATATTTTTTAGAGATGCATGAAATACGGTATATCACTGAACCCTAAGAAAACTATCTTCGGTGTCGAGGAAGGTAAGTTGTTAGGTCATATTATATCTCAAGAAGGGATCCACATAGACCTGAAAAGGATTAAGGCCATAGCTCAACTCATGCTACCCCACAACAAGAAATCTATGCAGTCCTTTTTTGGGCAAATCAATTTTGTGAGGAAATTCACTCCCGATTTTGCCGAAATCATCAAACCCTTACAAAAGATGATTCACAAGGATGTCGATATTAAGTGGGATGATGAGAGAAAATAAAATTTCAACAATATCAAAGATGCCATATCCCAGGCACTGGTGTTTCGATGTCCCGATTTCAATAGAGACATTTCCCTTTATACTTTCGCCTCCAACCAATCACTAGCTGGGATTTTGACTCAGAAGGATGATGAAAACAATGAATCCCCAGTGTCATTTATGAGTAAAAATATTCAAGGAGTTGAGCTCAATTACCCTTCCATAGACAAGAAGGCCTACGTGGTCTATAAGGCAGTAAATCATTTTAGGTCTTACATCCTCAAGAATCACACTAAGGTGATTGTGCCACACCTTGTGGTTCGGTCCATGTTTACCCAACAAGAAATGGGAGAAAGAAGAGGGAACTTGATGGAAGTATTCTAGGAGTTTGATCTAGATATAAAACTTGCCAAACTGGTAAAGGGACAAGGTTTTTGCAAGCTCGTAGTCAATGCCCAGGATCGAGAAATTGAGGATCCGGGTGGGAAAACGAAATAACACTATGGTGTGAAGAAGTAGCATACATCTCCCCAGGACAAGGTTCCTGGTACAAGGATTTAACTTATCTTCTACATCAAGGGACTTGTCCCGAGAACCTCAACCCTAGGGAAAGGAGCCCTAAGATTAAAATCTGCACAGTATCGCCTTATAAATTTGGTTCTCTTCCGGATCAACTATGATGGGGTACTATTGAGATGTCTTGAATGAGAAGACACTGACAAAGTGTTAAAGGAACTCCATGATGGCCCCGATGGAAGACATTTTGCAGGAAACACCACCGCTCATAATATTCTGAGAGTCAGCTATTACTGGCCCACCTTGTTCAAGGACGCTCATACCTATGCTAGGAACTGTAAGACTTGTCAAATAAGCGTTGGAAAGGAGAAAAGGGAAGCGATCCCACTTCAACCTGTGACTATCTCTAGGCCTTTTGAGTAGTGGGGGTTGGATATCATAGGATAACTTATGCCTATCTCTACAAAAATCCACAAGTACATTCTTACTGCCACCGACTATTTCATAGAATGGGCAAAGGCCATCCCTCTAACTCATGTGAATGAGAAGGTAGTAATCCAATTTATAGAACAATAGTTGATAACAAGGTTTGTTGTCCCCTCTGTTCTGGTCTTTGATAATGAAGCTTACTTCTCTTCTACCCTATTAATAGAGTTTTCTCTCGACAAAGGAATCATAATCAAGTACTCTGTAAATTACTACCCTCAGGGAAACGGTGTGGTGGAATCAACTAATAAGAACCTGGTAAGGATACTAAAGAAGACAGTTGCAGATAACCAAAGAAATTGGCATAACCAAATACATAATGCCCTATGGGCTGATAGGGTCACACCCAAAGAAGCTGTACAAAATTTCCCATACTTTCCGGTCTACGGACAAGAAGCCATCCTCCCAAACGGGCTCTATCTGCCATCTCTTCAATTGGCCCAAGATTCCAACAAGGAACTATTGTCAGTCATGCAACAAAGAATCAACACTCTTCTCATGCTGGATGAAGAGGGAGAAAAGGCTAAGTCAAAATGGTTAGCTCACCAACAGATAGTGAAAACATGGTTCGATAAGCATAAGGCTAAAGAGAAGAATTTTGAAGTAGCAGACTTGGTCCTGAAATGGGACAAAGAAAATGAACCAAAGGGGAAACATTCTAAATTTCAGAACCTGTGCCTTGGACTTTTTCAAGTGGATGAGAAGATCAGGGTAGGGACTTATCAGCTACAGAATCTAAGAGGGGAACCTGATGCCCTCCCAGTAAACAGGCAAGCCCTAAAAAATACTTCCAATAATAATAATAATAAATAATAATAATAATAATAATAATAATAATAACCTCAGTTAATAAGAATAAAATAAATGTCAGAGATATATACTTTGTGGTTCGGTAATAACTAAAGGGAAATGAAGTATAAGAAGAGATGTTGCATTCACCCAGTAAATCTCCATTTGTTGAGCACTCAACACACCCTAAAAAAATCTATGACCATTTTCTTTTTTTGGGTACCACTCAATCTTTTTCATTGACTGTTTTCACGTCAGTATGAAACTGATACCTTCACTTATCTGATGTGTTTCATCATTGAATTAATTAAATATTACTTGAACATACAATGAAGATTCATCTTAACTCTAAAAGGGACTTAACAACCACTCAAGGAATTGGTGACCCAGAATTTTCCCTGGCTCGCTTAAGAAGTTTGGCATCGGTAAAAGTTAAAGGTGGTGAAAACCGTTTGAGAAGTCAAAGTAGCTGACTATCAAATTTTATTGGCGTCAGCTGATGAAATCCTTTCTTTTTTGTGAATAATCCTCGGCATGGATTGTGCCGAAGACCGATCCATTCAGCTTCGGTAGATAAATATAACAGTAAGCACCGTGCAAATGGAAAGTGACATTGTTTACCCCCAATACAATTTCGGCATCAAAAAAATTTACAACGTGTCAACCCACGGAGAAAACCATGCATTCATTTTACTTTTCCCAAAGCCATCCAAGCATCGGCAGCCATTTTACCTAACTTGTTATGTGATTTCAACGCGTATGAGGTCCCCAAGTGAATTTCTTACCCGCTAGTTGGGTGCTCTCTTTATGTTTAGATATTTTAAAGACCTTGGTTAATAACGCCACGTTAACATCAACCAATATCGAGAATTTTAACAGGGAATACATCAACGAATTCACAAATGTAATGATAACAATTATAAAATCCCATGATGAGCATGAAGAAATTTAAGTAAGAAGACACATTTAATTCACATCTGAAAGAAGCATGATACATTCAAAACACTTTCAATTTATTCATGCAATCAAAAATCCTACCAGGCTTGGTTTATGTGCAAGTAGACAACCCCGACGACCCGACTAACCGGTCCAGTCATAGTAAGATTACAAAACCCTTACAAAAGAGGGAAAAAATTTTCAAACATCACTTTCGAGGATGCAAGGAAAAAACTTTCCCACTATGTATCGCATGTGCACTGGTCCTCTCTCAGACTATCCTTCGCACCTTGTAATGTCTTTTGCTCCTCCTTCGTTGTCATCCTCTACGCCTCGCGTAATTGCACAATTGTATCTTTCTCTTCTCAAAGCCATGTCTGGAGCCAAATTGTGCTACCTTCACGACCCTGGGACACCGATACCTCTCAGTTATTCATTGCCAATTGGCTCTGTAACTCTCTATTCTCTTGGTAGAGTTAAGCTATTGCAAGTTGGGCCCACTCTAACTGTTGAGCGGGACCCTCAACAGGAAGCCCTAGTGGTTTTACCCTTTCCTTCCATCTCTCGCTTCCTCTATTAGTAGTCCAAGCTGGCTCCAACCAATTGGTAAGCATCCCAGACTCCTCATGGGTTGGATGTACACCCAACTCGGCCGAGAGGCAGTCCTCCTCTAATTTTCCCGTATATTTCATAGGCCTTCCTCTTCTCCATGGTTTTCAATCCGGAGAAGGCACATTTCCCAACATACCTCTCTTAGACATACCTTTTTCCACCCCAATATCCACTGGGAACGTCGACATCGTCTCCAAGAAAGATCATGTACCTCCTGTTGAAGTTTCAAGGAAACATGAAGCTAATAAGAAAGAGTCCCAGGCATGTTTGGGTTCAGACCTAGCACTCTGACTGCCTTGCAAACCCCATCCCATGTTTGAAGGGGATCCCATAATGCAATAGCGTAGGGACTCAGACGTCTGTAGGTGATAAAGGACTACTACATGGGACTCCACCAAGATAAACTCGCCAGACCAAAATTCTAGAGAACATAAGCTTGGAATATGCTTAGAATTCCCCACAGAACTCCTGGAATTTATAGAGAAATGAAGGAGAAAAACAAAGCATGTCAATAAGACACTCATGCCTTGCGACATGATGTTTTGAAGACACAACATGCCACATCTTCTTGATGGATACAATCTAGAACATGTAAACGTTGCTAATCAAAGTTGCTACAGGGAACGTGTAGTATGATCCTTCCGATATTTTTAAACTGTCAAACCTCCATTATTGATGAATGTTGTTTGACATGCTTGATGATACAGATTCTTGAAGCATTTAACAACTTTCCTTTTATGATATCTGACCTTTTGGGAGCATACACATGCACGCTCGTCTCTGACGTCTCCTTTTGGCCCCAAAGGTCAAGTGATTACTATGACGGTTTAGACGCTCATGTCTGTCGTACTTGATTTTCCACCCTATGGTAGGCTAACATAATTCATTTAAACCAAAGAGGAGTAGCGGCTTTGACTATGTCATCACAGGTCATTTGATGGAGCGACTGGGATCACGTAAGTATTAAAACGACTGAGACTAGCGAGCTACATAGGTACACGTCAATATTTTCGGTTTGTTTATGTCTTTTCATAGGTTGCTTAATTGCTAAACTACTTCTACCTTGATTGCATAAAAAATCTTCTCGACTACCGAATAGAGCTCATCCTATGGGCTTGCTGAAAAACTCGAAAGAAACACCGAAGCTAAATCATCAGAGCAATGAAGGATTATGGGATCCCCGAGCTCGGTACCCCCAATGAATTTATCAACCTAAGTGATGTTTTCAAGACTCATACTGAACAAGACTCGCTATGGGCCGATGTTATTGGATAAATCCGTAAGTGCGGACACAAATCGATCTCCCTAGATCCACCTGGATCTAGAACAAAACAAGACAGAATAATACTCTTTCCCTAGATTTTGACTATTGAATGATCTAGGAGGCAAGAATCATGAACATACTGTATGATCACTTCCTTGGGTCTTTGTTGTTCCAGTTTCGCTCCAATGCTCTTGCACAGTCCAGACCAGGACAACTCAAACCAATTGAAGTGAAAACAACTTAATATATTCAATAGTTAATCTATATATATGATCAAGGAGTTATACAATAAAGAAGACGTATCTTTATGGGAAAAAGACATATTACTGTATTATATTGATTGAAAGAAAATATTACAACCTGAGCCTTGATGTTGCAAACCTCCTTTCAATGACCCTTGGCTCTAACACGCACACTTGCTCACTTGCATGAAGAAGATAAACCACCTTTGATAACCTTGTTGGAGTTCTTTAGCTGTTGTAGCATCAGTCCTTCACACAATCTTTCATTAATTATCCAATATCTTCTTAACCTTGTTTGCTTCTAACCTTTTCCATGAGAATTACTTCAATATATAGGAGAGAATGAATTATTTACTTGGATAGGAATGATCCAAAAATATCAGGAAAGCCAGTACTTAGATAACCATTCGAATGCCATCTCATCCTTCTAGAAGATTCCCTTCTAGAAGGTTCGAGAATTCATATTTTTCCCTTCTTTAGAAAGTGTTCACACCCTAGCAGTTAGACACAGTGTGAACTTCTTGCACCCTAGCTTAAGGCAGCCTATGAGAATCATGCATTCTCGCAGGCAAATGTATTGGTAACCTGCGAACCTTCCTCAAAAATGTCATTTCTGGAAAGAGATGAAGGTAACTTTTCTCTGGAGAAAGTTCTAATGAAGAGCCTGAGTACACCATCATTAATACATCATCATGACGACCAAAATCATGGGTAACAGAATGCCCCCCAAAGTCTGAGATTGGAACCAGTGACAGTCGATAGACTTTGTAAGTTACATGTGTGTGTTGAGAACCAAGAGCACATCTAATCGGAAACCTGCGAACAATCAAGCATCTGTAGAGTATCATATATATCAATTCTGAGGTAGGCATTCCCATACTCAAATCACAGACTGACGCCATTGTAGACATGGGTCATGGCCACCAATCATACACTGTGGATCCATGCCATCAAAACATAGCATAGCCACCTGAATACACTGTGGATCTATGCAAGAAATTTCAAATCAAGATGACATAGCCACAAAACATACACAGTGGATCTATGTGTCGCAAATTATACATACTCCATCACAACCTGGATCATAAATATAATATCCAGGGTCTTCAATCTCATCGCCCAAAGTACGAATCTAACCATGTGATTACATGTGTTGAAGTCAAACATGGTAGAAACCAATTGATTACCGGTCATTGATGAAACCGTTAACAAGTGCAAGGGAAATCACCATTGATGTCAATGAATCCCAAGGTACTATAGTACAATCCATCAACTGTGAATGAATGAGTTGATGTCGAACACCCGATGGAATCTTTCGATAAGGAGTTAATGATGTAAACCCACTGTTGAAAGCAAGGAAACCTGCCATTGAGGCATGCAAGTTCCAAGGTACCAAATAATTTCTAAGTCTTGATTTCGGATAATGAGTTGAAGTCGACGGAACAAAACTCACCACAGGAGGGCCATAATGTATCCCTCATCAATGAAACGAAATAAGTAACAGAGTTTGAAGGTGAAACAGAGCATGTTGCAAATTAAACTAGACACAGGGAAGGCTGACATGGAGAGAATAGATAATTGAAGATGGCCGACTCAATAAAGGTTTTTGATGGACTTCTCTTGAAAATATGAATGACATGACCAATGATTTGGTAGCATTGACTCAACGACGACACATGAAATGACCTTGTAATCAATCGAAAGAGAGACAAATGGATTTCCCAAACTGGCTTCAAATGATGAATAGGGGGTGTCATGTTAAAGAGAGACACTTACTGCCAATCAATACGAAGATGAAACATATCCCTTTCCCAAATTTTCCCCCACCATTTCTAGCAAGTACCTCTTTATTTTTACGCAAGCTTGAAGAGGATCACATATGCTTGTTGATATAAGCTCATCCTTCAGATGAGTCCCTCAGAGTACTTTTAACGAACCCTAATAAGGAGTGGTTCGGTCCCATCACGGGTCTATCAACATTTTTTTAACAAGTCCAGAGATAATAAACTCGAAGGTTTTTCAAGATTATAGAGTTTGAAAAAACACTTAAAAGAGAACTCTCTCAGTTCCTTTTTCGTAAAATAGTTTGGATGAGACTGAAAAAGAGAGAAATTATCGCTCACTAGATGCATATTTCAAATACTTTTGCGAGCGTGAAAATAGCAAGGTCGCTCGGCGATATTTTCATGTTTAGAGAGTCTGAAAAGAGCTTAAAGAGGACTCCAGGGAGGTTCCTTTTTCATATAACCTTGTTGAGCCCGAAAAAGTGATAAAAATATGCTCGATCATGTTCTCCTATATTTACGAGCTTAAGAACGGACAAAAACGAAGCTCGAGGTTTTATGTAAAAACCCTAAAAGCAATCAAAAACACACCATAACGAAGAAAAATATGTCCATACCCTTGCATTTGGTTATCAACGTCATCACACCTACAAGTCATTACACTCATCTTGATATTAGTGATTAGGTTTAATCAATTAATAAGCAAAAAACCCAAAAATGACACAGTAAAAAGTAAATTAAATGAGTAAATACACATTTTTACCACATAATTTCACATTTTCACTATTGAGCTCCAAAACCCCCTTTTTACCCTCTGAATTTGGTGTTGATTTTCGAGAGCTACAAGAGATCATTTAATGAGCCGTCTACAGCATTACGGTAAGCTCTTCATTCTTGACATTTTCATGGTTTAAAATTTTGATTTCATTGGTTATTTTTGCATTTTCAAGTTCATTTTTGAACCCTATATGCGCATAGGCATTCTCGCAGGCAGCCCATACGAGACTTGCAAGAATGATGCATTCTCGCAGGTGAGCCTTGAGCCACCTGCGAGGTGTTCGCACTGTGTAAATGAGTCACCTGCGAGAACCGCAGAACTCAATTTTTTTTTAAATATTTAGCCAATGAAAAAAATTTATATCATGAATAAAATCATTAATCCTCCTTTTTGTCCCTTATGCAGGTAAATAGCCACAAACATGGTGCTTGAGTGGCGAGAATGAGAACATGAAGAGGATAACGCCAATGCCGAGAACCATCCTCCCACTATAGCTGCATTGAGAGATTGTGGGCTCTTAAAATACTTTTGCATCCTGGGCATGAGGGCCCAGGTCAGACTACTAGAGTATCTAGTCCATATGTGGGACCCAGATCAGCAGGTTTTCAATGTAGGAGCTCATACTTTGTCCATAGACATTGAGGACATATACTTTTTGACTGGGTTGTCCAGGCGCGGGTATCATGTCAGTTTGACCAGTAGTAGAGGTGGTGGCCTCAAGATGAGTGAATACTGCAATCAATACTGTGTACCAGAGGCTGAGAGGAAAAAAGGGAAAAGTTGTTATCTGGGGGGTACAAGACTTGACCCTCCACACTATTCTCTTTACTATCGCTCGGATGGCTGTGATTTCTGCTCTACATATGGCATTACAGAGCTACTTCCAGTACGCCATCAAGTGTACTGAGCCCCGAGTATTCAACTGGGTGGATGTTGTGCTTCACAGTATCAAAAGGCAATTAACTAAATGCAGGCTAGGTGAACTAAAACAATTTGGGTATGGCTATTTACTAGTGTCCTTCTTCCTCGAGAGGGTCCCCGTATTTAGACTTCAGGTTGAGTGGAACCTACCGAGTCCTAGGGATCCAAGGATGCTTAGATGGTGTCAGCTAATGGCCCGGCACATGGCAGGACCAATCGTCAAGTATGACGATATTTTCTTTGACTGGCTTCGAAACCATATGTTGATGGTCAATGACTACGTGTATGCCAGGTTGGATTTTCGAGGAGATCCATATTTGGCACTGCCTGAGGACGCTTAGTGGGGTGACCTTGGTAAGAAGTACACACATTTTCTCATTTTAAATGTTTTTGAATTTTTAGTATATTCAAATGTTTTTGTTTTATATGTTTATTCGAAGACTAACACGAAATGTTTGTTGATAACACAGATGTTGGACCATATAGACCTCCTGGAACCTCTCCTATCCAGCGACAAGGAGAAGTAGCACAAACAACACCATAGTATGCCGAAGACTATCAAGTGGTGGAATAGAATTTAGAAGCTCTGACATCAGACATTCCAGATATGACTCTGGAAGAGGTTCCACGACACGATCAACATCACACTGTAGGGGTATCAGCAGCTATGAGTCGACTGCTCCGTAGGGTTGCTAGGGAAGTCGTGTGTTACCGTGAACGTCATCCGTGATGTCACTTTGTAGAAGCTATGAGCTTCAAATTTTGATATTTTGCTCTTCGGACAAACTTTTTTTGTAAAAAACAAACTCTTTTGATCGTTATATATACATATGGCTTCTACCGGTGTACTTTATATTGTGTGAATTTTAATGTGTTTGATTTATAAATGGTTCAAATGTCTGTCCAATACATAATTAGCCAATGAATCTGTTAATGTATTAAGACATCTAGGAATATGTTGATATTCAATGTGATCAAAATAACACTCCAAGAGGCGAATTCACAAATACACCCGTAACAAAGTAGGACTTCGAATATAGTAGATATTACTTAGCCGTAGTACTACAAGTTGCAAGTCAAGTCACACAACTAAATGATGAATTTCGAGTGAGATAGCATCAACCAATAATTCAATAACGACGCTATACTCTGCAATGTTGTCGGTTGCACGACCAAGACATACACCTCGTAAAGATATAAGTTCATTCGTTGGGGTATAAATTTCCCATGCAGCAGAAGCTAGGTTCCGAGTACTATGGCTAGCACCATCAGCGAAGCCAATATAGGGTAGCGAAGACTCCGACATCTGGCAATCAAACACAACATCACATAAGGGTAGAGACCAGATAACGTCAAAAAGCAAACTAAAGTAACACACGCAAAGTATGATACATAAAATACAAGTACTTGTGCACAAATGACTTAGGCATAATAATTCTTCAAGTACAACCCATTCCTAGGTTCACTCAAAGGGATACCATCATAATCGACCATCTCATATGCTCCTATTTCCAAAACTCGGCGAACAATGTAAGGACCTCGCCACATTGGTTCAAATCTCCCATCTCCTAAGACATCTCGATCCTGTTCATAAAGAAGAACAAGATCACCTTCAGAGAAAACACGAGGCTTGACATGCTTGTCATACTGTTCCTTGACACGTTTCTTCTAGGATTCTATTACTAGAGAGGCGTCACGTTGAGTTTCGTCTAATTGCATCAGATACAACAAACATTCTTCTTTAGTAGAAGTATTGGGTAAGAGTTCGACAGCTAGCTTCAGAGAAGGTATCTTGCATTCTATTGGAAGAATGGATTCCACACCATAGACCAATCAAAAAGGTGTAAACCCCGTAGTGGATTTAACAGATGTCCGGTATGCCCACAATGTCGAAAACAACAGTGTGTGCCAGCTTGTTTTATGAATTCCTATCATCCGTCGAAGCATAGTTATAAGAACTTTGTTGATTGCTTCAACCTGGACATTAGCTTGTGGATAATAGGGTGTCGAGTTATCATGACGAAGACCCAACTTTTCTGTAAGTTCATACATCATTAAATTCCTAAAATGACTACTGTGATCAGTGATGATAGCTTGAGGAACACCAAAATGGGCTATAACATGGTTAAAAAGAAACAACGTTGCAGTCTTTCCAGTATTATCAAATGTTGGCATCGCCTCGGCCCATTTTGTAAAATAATCAACAGCTACAATGATGTAACCGTGCCCCCTAGCCGAGTGAGGGTGACATGTCATGAAATCAATGCCCCATTTTTCAAAAGGACCAATTGAGACCACAGGATGAAGAGGAGCAGGATGTGACTGAATTTTCTGATTGTAGGTCTGGTGGGCACGAAATTTTTGAACAACAGTAATGCAGTCGTTGAACAATGAAGGCCAAAAATATCATGCACGTAAGATCTTCTGGGCAGTAGCATACCCAGACATATGATCGCCACATGCTCCAGAATGGCAATCAGTCAGAGCTTTCTCGGCTTCATCAAATGTCAGACAACGTTGAAAAATAGAATCAATGCCCCAACGGTAAAGAGTATCCCTGAGGATAATGTATTGACGTGCTTGATAGCGAATGTGACGTCGTTCAGTATTAGACAAAGCAGGCCGAAAAGTATGGGTTTGGAGATATATAATGATATCTCCATACCAAATATCGTTAGTACTAATAAGGAAAAGAGATTCATCAGGTAATGAATCGACTGCTACATTTTCCGTGGAAGAGTGAGGAAAATCACATATTAATTCTGTAAAAACTAAGGATTTCTTAGACGTGGCGCGATCAAATTCCAATTCAAACTCCTGGAGAATGACAATCCATTTGGAGTATTTTCACCCTAGAAATTGACGTGTCAAAATGTGTTGCATAGGGTTACAATGAGAAATCACCGTAGTTTTCCGTGAAAGGATATAATGCCGAAAGCATTGAACAGCTTCAACGGCAGCCAAGGCCATTTTTTCAACATGTTCGTACTTGATTTCCATTGATGATAGACTTATACTCAAGTAATAAATAACATTTTCATCATGCGCATCATCCTCTTGGACGAGAACCATGCCAATAGTATACTTAGAGGCAACAAGATAAAGAAAATAATCACGACTATAGTCAGGAGGAAAGAGAAGCAGAGCTCGTGTGAGGGACAACTTCAAAGCCTCAAAAGCATTGTTAGCAATGATGTCCCAAATGAACTTGGAATATTTCTTTAATAACCATGTAAAGCCACGAGTAATCTCGGAGTAATTAGGAATGAAACGACGAAGAAAGTTTTCTTTCCCCTGTAAACTTTGTAACTGGCGCAGTGTTGAAGGAGGAAGGAGATTAAGAATTGCCTCAACCTTAAGAGGATCTACCCTGATCCCTTGACGTGAAACAATGAAACCTAGAAGACGGCCGGATTCTATGCAAAAAATGCATTTGTGAGGATTTAAACGGATACGATAGAACCGACAACGAATGAAAATAGCTCGGAGATGAGTGGGGTGATCGACGTGTTGCAAAGAATGAGCTAGTAAATCATCCAAATAGGGTTGAATGATATGCTTTATATCGTGAAAAGCATAAGACATAGCACGTTGAAACGTCGCGCCAGTGTTCTTAAGACCGAAGGGAAGTTTCCTATAGGCAAAAGCACCCCAAGGACATATAAAAGCAGTTTTGTGTTGGTCCTCGGGAACAATGTTAATTTGATTATAGCCAGAGAAACCATCCATAAGAGAAAATATTTCATTGCTGGCACAATCATCGACAATTTGATCGACAAAAGGGGTTGGAAAGTTGTCTTTTGGACATGCTTTGTTAATATCCCTATAATCAACACATACACGAATACTGCCACCTTTCTTATCAATCGGTACAGGGTTGGAAACCCATTCTGTTAGAGCCACGGGATAAATAAAGTCGGCTTTGAGAAGTTTTTCAACCTGAAGCTTGATAGTCGCCGCTTTACATGGGTGGACTGGATGTAGGCGCTGTCGGACAGGTTTAGCTCTGGGGTATGTCTTAATCTCATGTACAACAATAGCAGGGTCGATACCTGGCATCTCTTCATAACTCCAGGTGAATATATCATGAAATTCTTTGAAAAAATAAGTATAAGTGACAATTTCATCTGGAGAACACGAAGCTCCAATATGAACATTTTCAACTATCCCAGGTTTAATGGATATATCAATGGGAATCATGGGTAATATATTACTGAGTTTCCCTTCAGAAAACACATCATGTGCTGATCCGGGAATGGTCGATATGACAACAACGGTCGACGGAGTCAAAATCCGTTGGTATTTCTCCAGAGTGTGTTGTTCCAGAAAGAGTATGGAACGATGATGTCCAGCGTCTCAAGGGGTGTCCTCCATGATGAACATGATCATCTCGTCAGTGGGAAAGATTACACGGAAAGGATCGGGAGACAAATCATCAAGAGAAGAGGTAGAAGGTGTTGCCGATTGAATAGCTTGATAAGCAGACTCAACCGGAATTAATGGCATGACGTCACCAAAACGAGTATGATCTCCAGGATCAGGGACTATCCAAGGGTTGGAAGACACAGGAAGTTTGTGAGGCACAGAGGAGATCATGTTGATAGCAGCAATGAATGGGTGCAGAACATCAGGCAGAGGAATGGGGAAAGTGCCCATTAGCAAAGAATCCTTTAAAAGGCCTACACCGACATTCTCATAACCCAGAGGGGTTTTAGCTATAAATGGCACATTGCCAGTATGAGTATTAGAATCAAAGAAGGCAAGTTGTTTAACTGTAACAACCTTTCCCTGATGAGGAAAACGGACGACATGGAAAAGTGTTGACACAACAGCGCGCATGGAATCGATCCAGCTACAACCAAGCAGAAGATTGTAATCAAGGGGAGCGTCGAAGACTTCCACTTCAACTTGAACTGTCTTACCTTCTAGTGTAACGGGCTACGAGGGAAGAATACCATAAGGCTTAAAACCAAAGCCATTGAAGGTTTTCAGAGTATTTTGTGATTTATTTAAGGGAGGAGAGCCAATGGCTTTCCAACAAGAAAAAGACATTACACACATAGAGGCACCCTCATCGATAACAGTTCGAAAAATGTTCTTGTCCAAGACAACAACTTGTATCTGGAACGCAAGCTGAGGGGGTAACCTTGGAATATGATCTTCCAAGTCAAAGACTATTAAATTCATATCTGTGGGGTCAATTCCACCTATAGCTTTCAACAGTGCCTTCCACTGTGCAGGACAAGACTGAAGGACTTCAAGGGTTGACATTGTTGAAGGTGCCTGGGCCAGATCTTCCACAATACTGTAGTTTTGGGCCTCATGAGCATGAGGATTGAAAGTCGACTTGTGAACAACACCCTTAGGGGGTCACAGGACTATATCAAGGCTCGGTCGTTCAAGATGAAGAGGACCGTTGGTAGGTGGAGTCGATGGAGAGGGTTGTACCAAAGCAGGAGGTAAATATTCAACCTTCTCCTTAGATGGAGTATAGTCTTTGGCTCGAGTTGTGATTGCAACGTTGTTTTGCTTAGAATCACCAGTACAAATCAAAACATATGATGTCGTAGAAGTAGATGGTTGGTCATGAATGACCAACTGAGCCTGTTGTTAAGACGGGAAGGGTTGGGACAAGACTGCCAGCATAGATGGTTTTGGCGTCCCTGAAGGAACTTAGTAACTTCGGCGTGTCGAGGACAATCCTTCGTGTAGTGATCGTCACCACATATAAGGCAAGGGTAGCGGGGTTTGTGCTTATCCTGATCTTCAACAGGAGGAGTTTTAGTTTGCTCTGTTGGATTATTATTTTTCCTCTCCTTATTCTTGCCTCTCCCCTTTTTAGATTTATTTTTACCAGTCGGGGTAGATTGAACGGCGTTCACCTCAGAGGTTTTACTAGCGGGAGTAGCAGGAGATGGAGCATTTTGAACTTTAGAAGATGTAGATTTAGGGGTTGTACTTGAAACAGAATGTGAGTGGGCATGAGCAGTACTGATCACACCATCAGCTGCATGCGAGGTAGCTAGAGTAGTTGAAGTGTTGGAAGTACCAGGATGAGGTAGTTCAGGTAAAAAATCGTATAGTGTTCCCGTTTGTGAATAAACGAGATCAAGATATTGAGCACGACTTATAGCCTGCTCTTCTGTAACAACGCCATCCATAGAAATGTCTTTACCAATTTCATTCACAAAGGATTTCGTAAACCATTCTACCAGTAACTGATCCAGGAGTTCAAGTTTAATGAGACTTCTTCTCCTTTGCCACTCATGAATGTGATTTGATATATGAGTGCCTTTAGTTCTTTTGAAGGAAGTCAAAATTTCAGTCCCAGTATCATAACGGATCGGTAACTGGTAATGTGTAAGAAAATCCATAGCTAGGGTGTTGAAATCAGAGAAGAAACCTTGTGGCAATTCAATATACCACTTCGTAGCAGAACTAGTAAGAGTTCGTTGAAAAAGACGCAGACAGATAGAGTCATCCATCAAGGAGTTGGATGAACACCATAAGTGAAAAGTCATAACGTGATTGTTCGGGTCCTCTCCCACCTTGCCATTGAATTTAGGAATGTCAGATGGAAGCTTGGCTGGAATAACGGGCCATTGGAGAGAGTGACGAATAGGATCATTCAGAATCCTAGACAAATATGGAAAATCCAAAGTAGCAAGAAAAGGTAACTGTCAATTGACTTGCGGGTACTGGTGACTTTGGGGTGGAAGCCCTGTTGGCAAACCAGTAGGCCCGTATGCATTTTGCCCATAGTGGGAAGACCCCGGCTGATTTGGTGGTGGTTGGAGAGGATAGTAATTCCAAGGATTGTAACCTTGAGTTTGAGTAGGGACCTGAGGTTGAGTATTTTGACCCTGTCCCCAAATAGGATTAGGTATACCTGGATAAGGTTGGCCCACAGTAGGAGTAGGCTATTTCCCCCCAGTCATTTGAGGAATATTTTGTAACATCTGAGTCCAATACTGGGCCAAAGCAAGAGGTATATTTTGTCCAAAAGGTGGGGTTGGTCCCCCTATCGTAGGTGGAGTTCTAATCGGAGGTTGTGTTCCAATCAAAGGTTGAGTAGAAACTGGAACATGTCTGGTAAAAGAAGGTTGAAACGTTCCACCTTGCCCCCCAATGGGAATCTGCAAGTTTGGTGCAACGGACAGAATAGTGCCACTAGGATTAGGAAAGCCAGAAGGAAATTGAGGGAGTGTCGAAATAAAACTGGGAATAGGATGCACATGAAAATAAGGACCACCAGGAGTACCAGAAGGGGTTTAAGGAGGTGTTTGATTTGAATCATTCAACAAAGCATTCAACGCATGGTAACCGGGTGGTAGCGTTGGAGTAACATTGGGTATTCGTTGGGTGTTTATAGGAGGAAGTCCAACTGTAGTGAACCCGGTTGGGACACTCGTAGTGTTCACGAGATGGTCCATCTCAGCAGGGAGAACAAAGTGATAAGTTGTATTCACCGGTACAGTCTCTATCTCAGATAACACTGGAGGGGTGATTTCAGAGACCACAGGCGAACTAGGACTAAAAAGAGTCCTGCGGAAATCACCTGCAGACCAAAAAGGATCTTGGCCTTCTACACTGGGAAAAGGCCCAACGGGTGATCCAAAATAAGTAAAAACTAAATCCCCAAAAGAATTTAATCGCACAAAAGGTCGTTCACCACGGCGAAGGCGAAAGTCCTCTCTAGTATTGGTAATTCGAAAAGGTTCTAGAGATTCAGTTGATTCCACTTGTGGTGTGGTGACAACTGGGACTTCACTTGTTTCCACGTGTGGTGGGGTACCAACTGGGACTTCGCTCTGGTGAGGAGAGCCCTCAGGTGTACCGGTAGGCAAAGGTTGAGAATCATCTAGATGTTCTGGAGATAAACCTTGCATCCTACGTGAACGTCATGGGGGAGCAATTGTAAATGAGTAACAAGCTCTGCAAAGATATTCTTAAGGTCAACTTCGAGAAACAAACAACACGCACTAGTAAACAAAATCTAGAAAGCAATCACCAAGCAAACAAGACCTTCTAATTTCAAAGCCACTAGTTGGTGATGAAATCCAACGTTGCAACAATGAGACGAGAAGGGGAGGGGCTAGGATGGAAAAGTTACATTGACGACCTGCTTAATGGACTTACACCCTGGTGTAAGCTCCCACACATAATCATGGGTATACCCTCCAAGGCGCCCAAGTGAGTTTGATCAACATCAATTCCAGGTACCGTGAAGACTTTCCCCTCCACAGTCACCTTGGGTAAGAACCTAGAGAGATAGGCCACTAAGGTCACCACAAACAATAATACAGCCTGGGGGGACAGTCGACAGTTCGATCCACACACAAGGGTAGGGTATCTAGCCCAAAATCAAGTCAAAAGGCTTCCACTCATCATTGTGGGTATACCTCTGAGTGACCCCCGTAATACGTGCAATCTCTACACTAATGTCAACAAAGAAGGGTGAGTAACTCTACCAACACCAATGCGACCTAGTGCTTGACCCTTGTGTTAGAAGGGATTCCTAGGACAATATATTGCAAATGGATTTAACACTCCCTAAATCAAGATGCTATTGTGTGTTTTGAGCTTTTGGAGAGTGTATCTCTCTTCCTACTCCAAAGCACTAGCCTAGCTAAATGTTGGTGTAAAAGAGCCCTAGAAAAGAGTTACTAGATAGATTTTAAGATTACACAATGTTTTTAAAAGCTGTTGTTTACTCAAAGGTAACGGAAGTGAAACTTATGTTGTATGACTCTGACCCAATAATGCAAGGATGAGAATGAAATGTATCATTTTTCGTTCAATGAATCCTATATATGGGAGAGAGAAAATATTTTCTAGATCAATCCTGAACTATAATGCACAATTTCCTTTCAAATGTCAATGAAAACAATCATTA
Source organism: Picea abies (assembly GCA_900067695.1). Taxonomy (NCBI): domain Eukaryota; kingdom Viridiplantae; phylum Streptophyta; class Pinopsida; order Pinales; family Pinaceae; genus Picea; species Picea abies. Next base: position 22,164 of record CBVK0102110264.1, read on the forward strand.
ATCAAATGAAAATTCTCTATGTGTCTTTTTCAATACTTCAACAATCTCTAAAATTTGATTTTCAATGTTTTTTAAAAGACAAAAACAATTTTTTGAAAGAAAAACTTGTTGTTCACTTTCCAAAAAGGACTCAAACTATGAAAGTAAGAGTACAAAAATCAAATCAATGAACAAGCCAATAACCCAATCTACTCTTTCAATGAAAGCAAAAAATAAAGAACAAACCAAATAGTCTTCTCAATGCAAGCGAAAATGTTCTTTCAAACCAATAATCAAATGAGAAAACCAACAAACTTAACTTCCAATCAATCAATGGATCTTAACTAATCAGACACACTCAAAATCTGAATTCAGATAGAATGGTTTTTCCAAAAAGAGTTAGGAAACGAAAGTCAAGTCACAAATGCCAAGAAAAGCCTTGAAACCCTAAGACTATTCACACATGCAAACTGAAGCAAGAAAGGTATCAATCAACAGTCCAAGAAACCAATAAGATGTATTTCAATTGATTTGGGCAGTTAGAAACACTAAAACTCAATTTCCAAATTTTGAAAAAGACTGTTCGCAGGTAAGCAATATAACACAGTGCGAGAATCTATGATTCTCGCAGGCAACCTTTGAGAAAGGTACGAGGACCTCGCACTGAACCCTATAAGCAGGGTACGAACCTGACCATTTCTCGTAGGCTGCAATGGAGTGCAGTGCGAGAATTCCTGAACATGTCAAAAAATTTGAAAAATGAAGTAAAATTGCAAAAAATTTCTGGACTCAGAAGGTCTATCAGGATATCCTGAAGACTCAGAGACTGATAGGACAGGAGAAAAATGAAACCAGAGCAAATGGCCACAGAAAAATATCGAAAGCCACAAAGAAAATGGGATTATTCCCCAGTGGAGTCGCCAATTTTGTTATTGGATAAATCCGTAAGTGCGGACACAAACCGATCTCCCTAGATCCACCTGGATCTAGAACAAAACAAGACAGAATAATACTCTTTCCCTAGATTTTGACTATTGAATGAGCTAGGAGGCAAGAATCATGAACATACCATACGATCTCTTCCTTGGGTCTTTGTTGTTCCAGTTTCGCTCCAATGCTCTTCCGCAGTCCAGACCAAGACAGCTCAAACCAATCGAAGTGAAAACAACTTAATATATTCAATAGTTAATCTATGTATATGATCAAGGATTTATACAATAAAGAAGACATATCTTTATGGGAAAAGGACATATTACTGTATTATATTGATTGAAAGTAAAGATTATAACCTGAGCCTTGATGTTGCAAACCTCCTTTCGATGACCCTTGTCTTTGACACACACACTTGCTCACTTGCATGAAGAAGATCAACCACCTTTGATAACCTTACTGGAGTTCTTTAGCTGTTGTAGCATCAGTCCTTCACACAATCTTTCATTAATTCTCCAATATCTTCTTAACCTTGTTTGCTTCTAACCTTTTCCATGAGAATTCCCTCAATATATAGGAGAGAATGAATTAGTTACTTGGATAACAATGATCCCAAAATATCAGGAAAGCCAGTACTTAGATAACCATTCGAAGGCCATCTCATCCTTCTAAAAGGTTCGAGAATTCATCTTTTTCCCTTCTTTAGAAAGTGTTCGCACCGTAGCAGTTAGACACGGTGTGAACTTCTCGCACCCTGGCTTAAGGAAGCGTGCGAGAATCATGCATTATCGCAGGCAAATGTATTGGTAGCATGCGAACCTTCCTCAAAAATGTGATTTATGGAAAGAGATGAAGGTAACTTTTCTCTGGAGAAAGTTCTAATGAAGAGCCTGAGTACACCATCATTAATACATCATCATGATGACCAAAATCATGGGTAACGGCCAAAGAATGCACAAAGATAACCAATGCAAGGCCAAGGCAAGTGCAACAATTCACATAACACCCGATCAGAGCTCGAACCATGCTGCAGTAGATAAACGCCAGTTTGGTAAAGTATTGAGTGCATGCAGTAGATATCAGAGGAGTATTTGCAGCCCCAATGGAATAACATTGATTCCCATGGGCTCAAACCTATGAAGATCTGTTTATCAATTGGTCTGAATATGAAAGAAGTGATCCTTTTCAAGAAATATCTTGGGTGGACTATTAAAGAAACTGTTGGATGATCATGCCACATGGAGATTTTTGTTTGGTTCAAATTGTACTTAGCCATTAATTTCAGTTTAATTTTATATTATAAATAAGGACATCGACCAATTAGTGATGGTCAATGATTGTTGTAAGAACTCTTTCTTTTTGGCTGTGGAGAATTATTTTGAGACTGCTATGAATTTAGAAGTCCTTTTGGACCAGAGACAAACTATTTTCATTAGATGCAATGTGATTGAACTTGTAGAAGAACTAATTCCTATCCTATTTCATGAATGATGCAGTAATGAGTAAGAGCAATTAATTCTATTATCAATTTATTTGGTGCAATGTCTTGATGTTCTTTCCTTTCATGATGGAGATAAATCGTTGTGTTATTATGTGATTCATGGTTATGGTAGATCAATTATTTTTCTTTCTATTATATTATTACATATGTTATTTCTTTATGATAGTTAGTTTCTCAGACAATAATTGGATGTTAATTTGATTAATGTATTAGTACTAGGCCCTTTGGCATAGAATCATTGTCTGCATGTTTGAGTAGCGGGTTATCCCATGATCAGCCTCTTCCCGGTAGTTAAAACTCAATCCTGTTACTAGTCAAGTTGGCTTATACTGGCTTCCATCTCTCATACCATACCCACCCAAGAGAAAATACAGAAAATAACAATCCTAACTGAAGGAAGATCCTTCTCAAGAAAACACAAAGACCATTGATAAATTGGTTGGATCACAATATTCGGAGAACCATGCCATCTTAAACGCTGCAGAGTCTAATTGGGCCTTGGTGGCAGGTTTGGTTCCTACTGTTGAGTCAGGGGATTTAAGCCCCATCAACACAGTGCATCAAACTCATGCAATCCAATCCATACAAATTGTTTTCCGGTTTATCAATGAGCAGGGGGTGAAAAGGGGTTTTGGGATATACAAGGGGTTTGTATTGAGAGAAATGTGATATAATGAGGGGGAAAAGAACATGGTTATTGCTCAATGACAAAAACAATCAATTGAAAATCAAACCAATAAAACATCATTGTAATCCACACAAGACACTGCCACTTTCAACTGCCTTAACACCGAAATTCTCTTGACTGTAATCAATCCCAGAACATGGAGTGAAAAAAAAATGAATATGGGAAGGTGACGGGATTTGTAATTAGCGGAAAATGAAATAATGGAAGCGAATAAAAACGATTATTGTTCATGAAATTAATTAAGTGGTCCATAAAACATTATGTGAAAAGAGATGCATCAACCATCAATCATTGTGACCAAATAACAATTTATGTGCATTTAACTAGTTCATTGTTCATGATCAAATTTCCAACACAGTGCCATTACAAGACAGTATGTATTCCACACAATATGCAAAGGGGTTATGTTCCTTTCATTTACATACTTTGCATCTTATAACAATTTTCAAACAGTAACCATTCCCAATCTGTAAAGCATCAAAATCAACCACTGCCCATACATTACTTCAATCAACAACTATACTCAAAGTCATGTTTCCAAAATTAACAATGAAGTCACACTATCACTTCAATCGGGCTTGTCATTTTAAATGCAATGATATTCGTTAAACCTATATATGCAGTAATCAAATAATCAAGATCAAATTGGAAAACCTGAATTGACACTTAAACAAGCAACAACCACCATTCTAACACAAGCTATGCACAGAATAATTCAATCATGCAAGTGTAACTCTGTCATTGTGCAAGCCCAATTCAATGTGACTCTAAAAAACTAGGTGATCTATCCAACACGATGAGGTATAAAAAACATGCTTGTCTTCATAAAACCAATAACCAGATTGCCACGCAATCATGCTTAGAACTTTGTGACTATTTTTGAGTGCAGAACCCAAGCTATCCATATTATAAACAGTGTGCAGCTACCAAAAACCAGGATGCAACATCTCCATTTCACAAATCCAAACACACAGTCACAGGAAATAACTCAACCCATCATGTTGAGCCATCAATCTAATACGATATGGCTTCAATTTAGTCAAACTGTAATCAATTATGATGTGTAAAACTTAGGCTTAACAATCAAAAATCATAAGTATGTGGTGGATGTAGTTCATATAGTCATCCTGGTTGCAATAACAATTGGCCCCCAAAAAAACTAACAATTACAATAACCACTATTTCATTGTGTACAAACACCACTCACACAACTCAGTATGCGTGAGCAACATGAAGCAATTGTAACCAATGCCAGCAAAACATCCAAATAATCCTTAGTGAAAAAATACCAGTGACTATGTAATGACCAACCAATTCACCATTGTCGTAATCAATCGACCTAACGAGTTGTGGTAACCACATATACTGGTGCATCAATTCGAATTAGGGCAGCGACCCTCTTAATTCACAATACTGAGTTATTAAACATAAGGAGAGTGATCGTTTGTTTGCATTCTGTGAATACAATGCGGGGTTTTCCCTTGTTATAACAGAGGTAGTAACTAAATTCCAAACCAACACGACTGTCATATGGCCAACTGGGCGAGTCTGTACTCAAATTAATTGAAAATACATTCAATCCACCATTACCCATAGTAAACTTGACAGACCTGAAAGTCTTATCTACACAACTTCATACTGGAGGCTAAGGGTTTGTTCTATAGCCAACATACGGAGAACAAAGCCAACTCCTTGTAGTGGTGAAAACTATGAGGCCAATGGTGCATACATAGAGAGAACCACGACTCATTCATGGACCAATAACAAATCCATGATAGGGGGGCATAACAGAAGGTGAGGTTCTCATTTGGCTTGGAAATGTTATTTAATGCAAGCATGGCATAACCCTCATGCTCCTTGATCAAACAACCATAGCATTGGGGTGAAGACAGGGCCGAGTAAGAATAGGGAACTCATTTCATGACCCCTAGTGGAGCAATAGACCAATGCCCAAGCGAACAAAACACAGTGACGCAAATTCCTTCAAGCATTAAACACATAAAAGCTAAAGACTGGATATAGCTGCGAATGCCTAAGGAGATCCAACCGACCCAAGAACAACAAAAACCCTCCCACTAAACTAGCAAGGATAACAGAGAGCTATCACCCAGGGTGACCAATAACTTCTATGGATTCAATATTATTGTAGAAAGAACCATCAATGCTTCATTCCAAGAACACAATTTCCCACAGTTGCAGCACTTAAGGAAAACACAAACCAATACACCTAAGCCATTAATCATTTCATAACCAGAGTAGACTCATGAATGGCCAAAAAAAGACATACCTATAATTGAATTCCTTAAAACGAGAGTTGGTCAAGCGGTTCCTCTCTGCTAAGAAGTCAAAGCATAACCACAACAACAAGGTCGAACAATAGCCCAACTAGGGTGTCAACTAATGGAAGGAGTAAAGGTGACGTGCAGTAAATACACGTAGCCTCCACCCACAATTCATTTACTCATCAATACATGTCAACAAGCCCTTAATTAACACCATTAATTTAATTCTGCATCGGAATCTACATCTATTACTTGCCAAATGTGCCATCCGCATCATATATCCCATTTCACATTATATAACTCAAACAAAATTGCATAACCATTAACATCCACTACTTTTTCAAATGAGCCACCAACATCTCGGTCATCCAAATATACCATATGTATATCGACCACATAACTTAACAAAATCGCATGGCCATTAAATTGATAGCTAGGATTTAACCACAACCATTAAGTCCTTCATGCCTATTGTATAGTATATAGGATAGTTTAAATTATTCCCCTTTGCAACTGTTGCATTGTTCCCTATTTCCTTCCAATTGTTTGTATGTGGTATAATAGTATAGTTCTTTTGCATTTGTTATATTAATTTTTCCTTTATTTAAACTGCCTTTTATGTGTTTTCACTAACATGTTTGTTGTGCAGGTGCGATAAGAACAGGTGGCAATGATATCAATGAATAGCATAGGCCATAGTAACATAAGGAACCAACATTTCATAAGCTCAAACCATAGCCAATAACAAAATATCTCATCAACCATGTAAGTTGTGTCACACATCATCACAACATCAAAAAAATAACATATCTGATCTTCAATAGTTCAATGGGGTCCCACCTGCTAGTATTATTTAGATTTTATAATAATAGACTTTAGCAACACTTTGCGAGAAAAACTTCATTGACATTTTTAATCATCAACAAACTGGCAAATCCACATGGAAATTTGTTTCTAATAGATTTAGAACTCGGAACTCATGGATTCGTGGACCAAGAATAGTAATTTTAGAAGACGTAACCAGAATAATTATGCAACATGGGGAAGTGAGTAGATTTAATGGAAATATGACCAGGAATTTGAGAATAATTCATGAAAAGTGTTAAGTATGAGGGGTTTTACCACTGTATGCATAATCATTCAACTAGAATATGCTCTTAACTTTCAAGGATGAAATTTTTTTTCTCTTAAAATATCAATTAATGAAGAAGTGGCAAGAAGAAGCGAGAAATAACCAATTCCTTATAAGACAACAGTGGAAATAAGTAACAATTTCAAGGGCCCTTCAAAGGAGATATCATAACAGCTATGTAAACTCGATTGTTATTGACTAACAATGCTTTGCAGGAGTGTCACTGTGGCAAAATTGATCCAACATCCTATTTGACCAAATTAACTAAGGATGAATAAAAGCAAAATCATGATGGAAGTAAAGTTGCAGAAACTAAAATAGGAGGAATAAAAGACATAAATGAACTCAATAAGGAAAGAAAACTTAACTCAGAAGGCAGAAATCAAAGTATTGTAAGCATAGAAAAAAAATTGAAATTAGAGCTAAGCTACTAGTATACAGAAATTCAATCAACATTAGAAATTTTCACGTTGGCCCCTCGCAATACTTCAAGTGAGGATTTTTAGTGTTGTAGGAAAACAATTGTCTCTTTAATTTCCTTAAAATGTATGAGTTAGTGTCCAAGACAAAGATAATTTGGAAAGGACCCAACACTTGAAATTCCAATGTAATTATCATCCCTTTGACGCACATGATTAAATCATCAAGATAAGCATGGAGACTGACCAATTCATTGAAAGTTGTGTGTATAGGACTTTTAAAGGCGGTACTTGCATCAAATAAGCCAGAAGGTAGGCATTTGTAAGGCATAGTATCGCAATTAGTAATAAAAGTGGTTTTGTGCACATTTTCCCCTTTTACTTTGATTCTCTTGTAACCAAACAAATTTTCAAGTAAGGGCCCTAAATGTAACTCTACAACCTGTTGCAAAAACATTTCCATATTGAGAGGAGGGAAGGGATTTCTCATAATTGCTTGCCTGAAATTTTGAAGACTAATACAGGTTCTAATATTATCAATGGTCCTCGAGGTCGGTTCCCAATTTGAAACCCACTCAGGGTGGTCTGAAAAAAAACATTTCAGCCCTTAAGAGATCTCTCAACTCCCTTCGAAAGGGTGCTTCCACTGTAGAGTTAACAAGTTCTCATTTTTTCCTAGCTAGTTTCATAATATGTTGAACAAGACCAGGATCAAAACCATGAAGATCCTCATAAGACCAAGCAAAAACCTTTTGAGATTCACCAAGTAGCCCAATCGACCCCATCTCTTCTTTATCAAAACATTGGACATTTATTTTAACATTCGTTGAAGATTTAGGTGTCCTAATGTTCAGGAGGATGGTTCCAACCACCTTCTTTTGTAACTCCTCTTTTTTATGTTTTCTGTTATTTCCTACATCACTCAATGAAAACAAACTCTCAAGAGGAGTCAAGCCCTCAGGAATCTGTTGGAGACGGAAGTCACTCCTGGATTGCTGGCAGGAGTAGAGCCCGAGGCCCATCAGTTTAATGTCACGATTTTTTTGAAAGGGGTGATCAAACGGAAGGAAACTCAGAAAAGTATCATCTCAACTCAGAAACTAGGCCGAGCATGCATGAAGAGTGAGGTCTTGATAAAGTCCAAACAGTGAGTTACAGTAAAAAGGGCGAGTAGGGGGAAGACTTGCATAAGAAGAGTGCAAAGGTCTATCACATACATCCGGTTTGTAACAGACTGGAGAAGAAAGCATTCGAATACAAAATCCTTTTACATTCAAACACAAATACTAGAGATCACAACAATGTCACGACAAATCCTTTATAACAACAAGTTGTTAAGCCCACGTGAATCCTTCAACTGTGAACCCTCCAGCATAAGACGAAACAAAGATGGAAATAGGAGAACTGTTTGTTATAAACCAGGAAGTCTCAAACACAGAGGCATAACCAGGAAACCAGAGTATTTGCTGAAATTTTATAGTCGGGAGATTAGCTCTACCATCGATCCATACAAAAATGGAAAAAATGCCTACATATACTCAAAACAACAACAGCAGCGAAACCAAGAAATTGCATTGAAGGCTTTGCGTCTGCATGGCTTC
>CBVK0102110267.1:0-10167 GCA_900067695.1 Picea abies
ACTGTAACATCATATGATTGCCACGTTTAAATGATTAACTTTTGGAATTCTTCAACTGTCTGTACCTGGCTGAGATGTGGAGGGTTTGTTTTTTGTGTCAGATTTAGCCACTATTTGTGTGATGGGTTGGGAAGTTCGCAGTGTCTTTATGCATGGAGTTTTTATTTATGGGCCGTTCGACGTTCACTTAGCGGCTGTGCTAGTAATATGGTTATCAATTGAAGATGTTGTCATATTCTTCCTCGTTATTCCAAATCAATGAATGAAATTTCATATTCATAATTTTCTTACATTTTTGAAGGACCATCTAATCACCACTCGATTTTTGATTGGCTTAATGTGAATTCCGCAATCAACTCAAATGAAAGAACCAAGAAAGAGTAATTACACTGTGTTAATTAATTTTTTTTTAACTACGTACCGGATTTTTACTAACACACATGTTCTAATATATTTATTCTCAGGATTTAAACATTAATTATATGGGTTGACACTAGGTCATTCATTGGACGTGTGCTGAAAAACAAATCATGTAATAAGTTTTGCATTGATGAATTCAGTTGTTTTTTTAAATGGAATGCTTTAGATTTTTTTAAAAAACTAAAATTTTAAAAATAAAATGATTTTAAATGAAAAAAACTGAATTAATTTGTTATATTAATCAACTTACTTTGTAAGTGAATTTTAAAAATAATTTATTTTTTAATTAAATGAATTAATCTGTAAGTCAATTTTAAAATTTAATTGAAAAAATGAAATTCTTTTACAAAGAAAATAAATTTTTATTAAAAATAATTTATATTTTAATTAATTAAATTAATATATAAGCTAATTTTAAAATTTAATTAAAAAAATGATTAAAATTTAATTAAAAAAAAATAATTTAATTGAAAAATGAAATTCCTTTGTAAAAGAAAATAAGTTTTTTATTTTATATAATTAAATAGTAAAAATAAATATATTATTTTTAAAAATATTATATAATAAAATATTCATATATCATAAAATATTGCATCTCCTCAAGATGAAATACGAAACAGAGCTGAAAATAAATAAACACAAAATTAAGACCTAGATCCATCTCATATATATTATTTTTTATATACTAAAATTATGACCTAGATCCATCTCATATACATTATTTTTTATATACTAAATAAAATTGAAAACGGAAGAGTAAAGTTTACCAAATTTCAGTAGTCTAAAAGTTATATCTTTTGATTTTGATTGTTTTAATGTAATTTTTTCTGTTTGATTTTGACTGAAATCCAGTGATGAATGGTTAGATTTACAGATTTGAGTGGCTAAGTTTGTATAATCCGAGTGGCCTAAAAGTTTTTCAGAAAGCTGAATTCATTTATACATTCAAACCTGCAATTTAAACAACATAAAATAACTATTCTATCCAAATTTACATAACCAGATTCCAAAAAAAAAAAAAAAAAAAAAAAACGTTTAACCATGTAACTATATTAAAAAAATAAAACGTTTAACCATGTAACTATATTTCATTTATACATTCAAACCTGCAATTTAAACAACATAAAATAACTATTCTATCCAAATTTACATAACCAGATTCCAAAAAAAAAAAAAAAAAAAAAAAACGTTTAACCATGTAACTATATTAAAAAAATAAAACGTTTAACCATGTAACTATATTACAAATTTTAAAAGTTTATCTTTAGCCCACAAAATATCAAAATAACTATATTTACAAAATATCAAAACTACAAATGGAAATTGTTATGAATCAAAGTACTCATTGACCGGGCCCTGCAACCTACCGAACACAGCTTCCTTCGCTGGATCGATCCGGTACCAATACATCTTCTCCCTCTGGTTTTTCTCGAAGGGAAGAGCAACATGAAACGAAAGCTCCCGGAACGAATATGAACAACTGCAGATTCTGAGTACATACATATGGTGGCACCCTCCCTTCAAACGTGCAACTGCCTTATAAGCGTCGACCCCACCTATGGTGGTCTGCATGGTACGTGCGCGTCGACCACCTATGGTGGTATGCATGTGTCCTCTCAATGCTTTGCCTAATAGTTTCCTTAGGAATGTAAAAGGAAAAATGGTTTTCCATATGTGGTGCCTTGTGTGTAGTATTCCATGGGTTCTAATGTCATGCAGCTAAACATGGCTTATCCATGACTCCTACAAAAAATATGTGTAACTTTATCTTGTGCCTCTTGAAAATCAATTGGTTGAATAATAATATCACTCTATTCATTTGGACACTCTCGATGCACCTTTAAGCTTATGCTATGATCATGCTGGTACATGGCCTTTTATACACTTTCTTAACATTTTACAAATGCATGCTTACGTCGCGAACCTTACTGTCACGTCTCATATGCTCGAGACATGTAAGTCGCGTTGTCCTCAGAATGTATGAAATTTCTCCTTCATGTTCTCGAATAGAGACTTTTCATTCTTCTTTTCAAAGAACAGCAATGAGGGGTCTTCCCCTTACGATCGAAGATCGGTAATGCCACACGATCAAGTTTGTATCGATGGAAAATGTCATGTCGAGTGACAAGTAGCCCTCGTGCACACAACTCAACATTTTGATGCATGAATTAATCTTTAGGCTCCTCCCAAAGTGTGGTAATTAATCTTTAGGCTCCTCCCAAAGTGTGGTATGTCGAAGAGGTTCAAAATTCATTCTTTTTCCAACCCCGTAACCCAAATCTATGGCTCTATGACTATCATCTATGTTTCAGAGCTAATGTATTTCTTCAAGTACTTGCTTGGAAATAACTCTGGAAATTTCTTCTCATCTGTAATGTCATGGCTGACATACTTTAAACCTGGTATCGAACCTAACATGTTCTCATCCACAATCACTCCCTCTGGAATCTCTAGCTCCATGAGTGGGTACTTCACGTATTTCTGTAACTTGACCGTTTGTGTAGACAGATTTCTTGGTGGTATGTAGTCCCTAGGGAAAATCGACGTTGAGGAGGATACCTACTATGTCTCTTCAACTATTGGTTTCATTATTGGTCGACTGCATTGTTTCTTTGGTAATGTTGTTGAAGTCATTAATGCCTTGGGTGGTTCCATGTTCTCCTGCAACTTTTCTCTATGTACAACTAGAATTTCCAACTGGGCTCTAAAACTCATCTCTTTAACTTGTCTATATATGTGAATGATAATTTAAAATAACCTTCCCTCGTCGATGCTTCTCTTTCTTATATACCTCATCGGTAGTTGTTAGCTTCCCTTCACACCTAAACTTTTTGTCTAACCGACTAATGATTTTTATTAATTACTTTCCATAATGCTTCATTAACTCTGTATCTTCGACGATTTATCCAACAGATTCTCCAACCTTTCAAAATATCGTTGCCAATCTACATTTATGGTTGCGCGGTGCCACTACTTAACCGTCATGGTAGCTCTTTATTGCATGTCTCGCCATGGATTTTCTTAAATGATCTTAATTTTTATCTGCGCAATCTCTACATTTTGTGAGATCTCTTCTCTCTTCTTAAACTTGCTTCCTTCATCTATGCGCTCTTCTACTTGTTTTCTTCTCTTCTGTGACATTTTCTCGCTTTTTCCTTTTTACCTACTAATCTTAACTGCTTGGACTTTTCAACTTTCTACTTCTTCCCTGAACCATTTTCTTGTTTTTTCTTTCTTCTACCTACACTATAGTACACTATGGTACACATTCAGTGCAGTTTGGATTAGTGCATGGAAGCACAACTGTCCCTGTACAATTTAAGCCTACTTCTGTTAACCAACCCTTCCATAGCTTCTCCATCCAACTTCTCCGGTTAAAGAACACCTACTTTTGTCACATATATGATCACGTATGGTCCTAACCAATGCATCTGGAGCTTCCCTGTGTGCTCCATAAACTTACTCTCGTAAACTAACACTAAGTCTCCTATCTGAAATTTCTTCTGCTTGATATGTCTGTCATGCCAAGATTTATCGCATGCTTTCTAAACCTACTCATGGAAACCTACAATGAAATGGTCTTATCCTATTTCCATAAGTCCTGATAATATTTTCTCTACTGCACCAAAATCTGTAAGTTTCTCCATCGCAGCAATGCCTAAACTTGGCATAATAAACTCCATCGGCATAATCACTTATTGTCCATATGTTAACCTGAATGGAATCTGTCCTGTCAACTTCTTTCCTATGGTCCTCTATGCCCATAACATTTTTGGAACCTTTAAGTCCTACTCATCCTGACTTACCTTTCAAATATTTGTTCGCACATGTTCCAAAATAGTATTGAAAACTTCTACTGTGCCAATTCCTGAGGATGGTATGGTGTACTCTTCTCATGGTGGATTTAAAAATCCTCGGTTAATGTTGCAATAGTCCTATCAATAAATGTGTTCACTTATCTCTCATGAGTAATTTGGGGCATCCAAACCTTGTGACTACATTCTTGAACAAAAACCGTGTTGTTGTCTCCACACTACAATCTCTAACTGGCTATACCTCGTCCCATCTAGTTAAATAGTTCGTCATAGTAATAATGTACCTTTCTCCCGATATCCTAGTTGGTCGATTAATCAGCCCAACAACGTCCACTTCTCATTTATCAAATTCTTGTAGTTTCACTTGTGGGACTAAGGGCATTTCATCTTTCCTAGACGACTTCCCAAGTCTCTCGCAAATGTTCAAACTCTGATAGAATTCTTTGGCATCCTTATGCAGGGTAGGCCACCATAATCCTTTGCAAAATATATTCTATAATGTTTCTTTTCCTTTGTAGTGTCCTCCTACAACCCCTTCATGCACCTCTGATAATACCATATTTCTTTCATTCTCCAATAAACAATGTTGCAGAATTTCGTATGTGCCTAACTTATATAAATTTCCTACTATCAACTGGTAGTTTGTTTCTTTCACTACAGGTTGCTTCTTTTGCACTATTGTAAATTCTAATGGAGCTACGCTTGTGCTAAAAAACTAAACTGTATCTGCAAAATAGTCCTCCAGCATATGAATTCAAAATAAATGCGTGTATGGAAAACTGTCATCCAATTTCTCTACATCTTCTCTTGACAATATGCACGACAAAAGGTTTAGTCCTGAGCGAAAATTTCTCGATTTCAGTATCACCTCAAAGTCGTATTCTTGGTACAATAGTAACCACCTACATGTTTGTCCTCCCAGCACTGGCCTTTTCAATAGGTATCTCAGCATAGAGTGTTCTCTATACATCTTGACGTGCGATCTAAGTAGGTAATGTCTAAATTTCAGTACAGAATATACCATCACCAAACCTTTTTGTTCTATAGTGGTATAGTTCTGCACTATATATGATAATTTCCTTCTAGCGAATTCAATCATATGGTCTATCTCTCCTTCACCCAGTTGTGCCAAAACTTCACCCAATGCTATCGACGATGCATCACCATGTACATAAAATTCGTTGCTCCAGTTAGGAAAAACTAAAATCAGTACAGTGACCATCTTCTTTTTTAATGTATCCAGAGTCTTCTGACATTTGTCATTCTAGTGACACTTCACTTCCTTCTTTAGTAAATTATCCATATGGGTTTTGATCTCCGCATATCCTTTCATCAACTTCCTATAATATCTTGTATGACCCAATGTGGACTTCAACTGTCGCACAAAATTCGATGGTGGAAAATCAACAATCATTGCTATCTTTGCAGGGTCCATTAGCAATCCTTGTTTAAACACCACATGGCAAAAAAAAGTTCCAAAGGGCGCACAAGATATTAATTTCTTCAAATTCAATGAGATCTAGTATTCCCTAGACTTATCCAACATTAAGCACAAAAGTTCATCATGATCTTTCAATAGAATAAATATTCTTCAATCATCTAGATACACTTCTAAGAAATTATGAATAAACTCTTTGAAGGCTACGACAACTACTCTGGAAAACATTGTTGGTGCATTCTTCAATCCAAACGACATAACTATATACTGGTAACAACCTCATCTCATCACAAACGTCATCTTAGTTTAGTCTTCTTACACAATCCTGATATGATGGTATCCTAAGAATCCGTCTGTAAAAGAATAAGATTCTTGACCCTCTACATTCTCTAGTACTTCATCGGTAAAAGGCGTAGGAAAAGGGTTGTGTAAACATGCATCGTTCAACTTCCTTAGATCTACTAATATCATTATTTCTCCTGTCTTCTTGTCTTGAACCACCATACGGCTGATCAACTCTGATTCTTCAATAGGTTCTATAATTCTAGCCTCTAACATTCTGTCTATCTCTTCTTTTACCTTCTCCTTATATTTCGGGTTCATTCTATAGGGTCTTTGTCGCACAGGTTTCACATATGGTTTCAGCCTAATTTTCATTTCTCATAATTTTCCAACGATTCCTTTCATCTCTGAGAATTTCGTTGGAAATAGGTTATGGTACTCGTGTAGTAAGTCATCGATCTTATAAAGTGTCTCCTCACTCTAGTAATCTCCTATATGCGCAAACTTAGGTTTCTCCTTTGCTCCAATGTTCACTTTGTGTGTTCTTAGGGGATTTTCATATATTGCAAACTCAATTTATGGTCCTTCTACGCTGCATTCCTCTTCAGTCTATGATATCTGAAAATTTATTGGATCTTCCTCATCTTGGGATTCTTCTGCAACATTATAATAGTGCAGAACCTCTTCAATTGTCATAGTGACTCGAGCCACACTATGCAAAGGAAGTGATCCCAACATGTCTTTTGATGAAAAAATATTATTCCTCAGAACCTTCAATGTTGACTCAGCTAAAGGATTATTACTTTCAAAATTGAAGGTTACCTTGAAGTTCCTGGTCAGATCTTCCCAATCTCTTGTTCCTCTGTGCACTTCTAGTTCTATGTACCAATTCTTATGAATTGTGTCCAAAGTATGCACAAATAAGTGAGACCATTCTTTTTCTGGTACCGATCTCCACTGTGCAATACACTTTGTAACATGATCCAATGGAAAAATTAATCCATTATACTTTGGTGTGATACTTTCATTCTCTGTCACAAATCTGACTTGTAATAACCTCTTGCACTATATCTAATATCGTATTCCATCTTTTTGCCTAGCCCACCATCTCGCTGAAGTTGATTTTAGTGTGACATCTAAGGCCAAGAGTTTCTGCTAATCTGGAATCTTCATTTCAAACTCATTAATAAAATATTCTATAGGTGCCAGTCCAATATATCTTGTAATTTTGACTATTTTGGTCCAATCCATATCAATGCGTGGGTAATTCGAGCACACTTCCTTGTCGAAACTTCATGCATCCTTTGTTTCCAATTCTCTAGAGCATATTCTGAGTCTGATGTGCATGAGATGATGCTTCTACAACTAAGTATGCCTTCATCTATAAGATTGACATAGTCATCCATTCATGCAGTCATATTGTACAAATTCTCAATCCCTTTTCTCTTTGTTGGTTCTACATACCTTTTCCCTCCAGTGGGGTCTAATGGTGCCATGACCTTTAAGTATTCCACTTTTAATACCATCTGCCTCTTCTTTAAATAAATGATCGTCTGATTATCAAATTCCCAATCCATTTCCAACAATGTTGGATATGGTGTGCTTCCATCTACTATCTCATTCGCTTCGAAGTATGCTACACTGTGCACCCCATCAATATCGACATTAACTCCTATTAGCCTTCCTACTAGGATGATATTATGTTGGTTCGCTAATCTTAGCTCGATCAAAGACCCAATCATCTTTGACTCGCTAATAATTTCCCAAGTATGTCTCGGTATAACATTTACATCCAAATGTAAATCTAGAATTATTATCCGTTTCATAATCTCATATCCGCGTACTGAGCCTGAAATCCCTATTGGTTCGTTTCTTACTATGCACCTAGTTAACTTCCATGTAGTGGTGCCTTCTGTATGTATTATAACATCAACGATATTTATGAAATAAAAGAACCTATTTGATCAATTTATAAATTAGTGAATTTTTAATTGGTACAAAATTAGTGCTCATAATAATACTAAGTGCATCAATGTTCATTACTATTACAATAACATCGTTACCTTCAACGATATCACTGTCATTACCATTACCTAGATTTTTCACTTCCCAAGGACATATACCATATTGGTTCTTAGAAACATATAGATCACTAATTATTTTTATTATAATATCCATAGGTGTGTCTTACATAGTGGCACAAAGAAGCATCATATTACAATACATGCACCATTGAAAAAAAATCTATTAAAACCTTTAGATACCCAATTTTCCAGATATAATAAACATCATGTCTTAATCAAGTCTCCTTTTTTAACGAAGGTTTTAGTAGAATATATTTTAGGGTATTTTCTCCCAATATTTTAATACCAAAAACATTCAATAGAACCTTTACTAATTATTGTTTTCACTATAGTGTATAAATGTAAATTTTAGGTTATGAGAAAATATAGGTGTTAATCACTTGATTAAAGATAAGGATGACATGTTTTTTTTCTTGATTAGTTAACATTTATGAATTGCCTCATTTATTTAATGACACCCATTTTTTTATTTGGTACGATGTCCCTTAATGACCACCCAATATTGAAAAATGTTCTTGATATGCATAAGTCTTATATTTTCTGCAATCTTGACATTATTGTGCATTTTGAGCTATATAAAACATATAAATCAAGACTATGAATTTAATATCAATTTGATCAACATGGATGAAATTATCATCATTCACTTCAATCAAAATCCCTAAAGAATCTCCAATGAAATGCACCAAAACAATGCATTGACTTGAAGAGCAATGAATAAATTTGTCTATGGGATCTCGAAAGATGTTTATGCTAGCATCATCTACATTTTTGGTGGGTTTGTGCATGAAATCACCTACATTTTCTCATGTGTTTCATTCTTCATGCATGGAATCACCTATAGTTTCTTATGGGTTTCATTCTTCATGCATCCAGTCACCTACATTTTCTGGTCCATTTTGTTCTTAGTGCATGATATTTTCATTTTCACTCAATTGCACTTGTCCCTTTCGTATTATCTCTTTATCCTTCTCTCATGATTCATATTTGCTAGGTTGTTTATAGTCCTAATTTTTTTGTATGTTCTCAATCATTGAATTAATAGCCACCATATATATTTTCTTTGAATTTTTAGATAAATCATGTTAACAATATTTTATTGCACATTTTTTTTTAGCATAAAGAAGGTTAATTATGCTTATTGTTTAAATCATGGTAGAAAGTCCATCAATTAGTTAAGAATGACCCAACATACCACTGGTCAAGGGTTAACTTAAAACTCAATTAAGAGTTTGTGAAATTCCCTCTTAAGGCTTGTTGAGTCTCATAATTGCCATTTTTTCACATCCTTTTACCGTCTTTTCATAACCGTTCCTTTGATTTTTTAATCATTTTTTGCTTTTGCATAGCCCTATTTTTACACAATTTCAATATTTATATCTCAGATTAAGTTCCATATTTTTCAATGCATTTATTTTAGTATTTTAAGTGAGTTTATTATTAAATGTTAGAAAAATAACATGTTTTCACTTATCCTTGAAAGTTGGGTGAGTTTGGTGATGTTTACAGAAAAATAACATGTTTTCACTTATCCTTGAAAGTTGGGTGAGTTTGGTGAATTTATTAAGTACATTTGGAGTTTGCAACAATGTTTATTTTTATCACCTAGGTCCAAATTTGAATTTCATCTTCAACCCTTGACGATTTGATTAGGATTTGGGAAGATCACTCAAACATATTGGATGGACACGAATTATGCGAGATTTTTTCTCAAATTTGTTCAGAGAGATTTGTGGGAATATTTTAGAGATAATATTTGCTAATTATTAGAAAATGGTTGCACCGACATGAGAGATATGCGGATATGAATTTATTATTGATTATCTTAGTTTTTGTATAAATAAGAGTTCATTCTCCATTCCTAAAGGAGGACTCTTGGAGGTATTTTATTTCATATGTTTTGATTTAATTTTGTAATTTTATTTCATGAAGAATCTTTTCCTTTTGCAGATTAATCTTTTTTTAAACAATGATTTATGGAAACAAGATGTGTCTAATTCATATATGATTGTCCTTTCAAATACATGATCATTTCCAAGTATGATTAATATTTCTTTTGACTGATGAAGCATGGTGTGATTACTTAAATTCATTTATCTCCATTTATTTTCCATAAGAATATTAGGTA
>CBVK0102110271.1:0-10109 GCA_900067695.1 Picea abies
TTCATGGATGATAAAAGGCCTAGTAGAATGCAATAAAGTGAACCATTTGTTGCTTAAATCCAAGCACATTGCTTCACGCTTGACTTCCGACTCGCCCAAGTTGTTTTTAAGATATTGAGCAAACTCGAGCAAAACGTCTTCGCCTGCAATTTCCACAATTTGTTCACATACCCAGCCAATATGGAGATAGGAAAAGAATCAATGGCATATATTTCTCAATTCAAACCAAAATACTCACATCGTTTTAGGTGGACATCCGTTACATTGCCCATTGGGAGATCTGGTACATTAATGGCCATTTCCATCATAGCAAGCCTGCAGAGAGAGCTATAAATCAAAATGTGTAGTTTTACAGTACTAAAAAATGAATAGTAGAATGTATTCCATATGTGCAATTAGTCCATGGGATTGAAGATAGCAGAGTCTGACATAGAGACAATACTTATAAGCTTCCTGACCAAATATGATTTTGCATATTTCAGCAACTCTTGGGTCAAGCTTGGTATGAGCTGCTGTAATACCAAGTTGCCTTGGGGCCAGACCTCCATAGCGAACTTCAACCCCCTCTGCCTAAATATGCAAAGCAGATGTGTTGGAAGCCATACTTCACTTAATAAAAGCGAGTATGTGTGTATACAAAATGACAAATAGATCAAGTTGGTTCTTTTACCATATCAATGGGGTAAAACTTCAAACGTTTCTTAGCAAACTTCATTTCTCGTTCCCATGGCTCGAATTCATTCCCCGTCAGTTCTTCAAATAGCTGTTTGAATTCATTGATTGCTTCTTCAACGTTTGATCTTTGATCACGACGCTCTTGGGTGTTGGTGTCATCACCTACTCTGCTTCTCTTAAAGTAGAGGTATAGTGGTCCTTTTGGCATGCCAATCAGCTGCATCACACAGTAGCTGCAAAAAGAAAGCAGTGTTATTCTAAAGTCTAGAAATGAAATATCACCAAGTCCAGAAACAAGCATACTGTTATAAAGGGTGGGAAGGCCAATGCACTTACTCATTCAAACCAATGGCTTGATCGCAAACCGAGAAGGCACAGTTGTACAAAATGCCATCCCTTTCCAGAATAAATCCACCTTTATCTCTCAATCCAGAGTCCTTGTAAACACCCCTCTTTCCATACAGTTTCAGCTGCAACAGAGATCTTACCCGGGGTAAATTCTTATCATCATTACATAAGAAAACATAAGATTATCATCAGCATTCCCATATTGGGATATCAAAATATATACATTAAAATATACCTCTGTCATGAATGACTCTGCAGCTTCCTCATCTGTAGTTCGCTCAGTCCAAGGAACTTCATGCCTTCCAAGGAGATGAGTGGTTATGTCATAAGCCTCAGTAGGCTGCACCTTCTGATTATCAATACTATTATTTAACCGTGATTCCCTAACAACAGGGATTCCTTTTTCCCTGCAGGGAAAATAATATGTTGGACAAAGCCAGATACACTACAAGTGAACACAATATCAATTATATCACCAACTAAAATTCTCACAAGTTCGAAGTCGAGAGATCAATTTACTTTGCCTGTGCTACTTTAAAAGACATTCCCTTCGTTCGTTCCCTTTCTGACGCCACAACACAATCTACACCTGGAAGACATACAGAAATAATATGAAACCCTCAAAGCCTTCAAACATAGTCACTCAAATTAAGTTCACCCTACTGCTAAACCTCAATAACACAAATTGAGTTATCTAACCATTTGCGATAGCAGTGACAACCATTCCTCCATTCTTCTCAATTTCTTCCCTCCATAAATGCTGCAGCATATATATATATATACTATTACTAAAACTGAATTGAAAAATCATAGATACTACTCCTAAAACTGAACAGAAAACGATGGAAGTTGGAACCAAACAGTATAATATGAAATAACGCTTACTTAAACGTAATACATATTATATTAGAAATTTAACGTATGATGGGGTTTAAGTGCAACCTGAGGACGTGACATTCGACCCGACAATGCAATCGTCATGCCAGAGAATGGCTTGTCTCCAGGAAGCGATTCTCTGATAGGGCGCTGGTTCGAATCCTGCTGCTTTCTTGACAACTGAACCGTGAACAAAACATCAAAATCTTCTTCAAATGTAAATCTTTCCATTAGTTACAAAACATAGCATACTTACCTCAGCGAGAAATTCATTATTGAATGTACTAGGAATATTAATCCATAATCCATTTTTCCTACGCGCAGTTCGAGTAGTGTAGCAACACTTACTCCACTCAGAAATAAAACCCATGGGACATCTATAATTAAACCCCGAAAATTCAAGGCTTCCACCACACATAGGGCAAGCCTCAAGCGGTCCATAAATCATCAGATCAACACTGGTTTTAACAGAGAAAAAAACCCTTCAATGTCAGTACTACGTCACATTGAATTCTGGCATGAATTCCTATCATAAAAACTGAACAGCGCCCATATATAGGCTTACCATCTTTGGGCGACGGCTTCATCGGAGCCAGAATCATCCTGCCCATTTTCACTTAATATTTGTCTCATCTTATCTAGAGGGACACGCTCCTTGAGATTATTGATGACCGAAATAAACTCAGCTGGTTCTAGATAAGTCTTTTCATTTTGACCATTCTCGCTAAACTCGGTTGCTTCAGCTTCAGTTCTGAATCTGCTCATGGGAGCTCCATAATTAGTGTCAGTAGGTCTATGGTCGACCTTCTGTTTCTTGTTCTCCACATTTTCATCAGTTTCTGAGGCCCCCTGAACTCTTCCAACAGTTTCTGAGGCCCCCTGAACTCTTCCAAGATCCTGCAAAATCCAAACAAGAATTCCAAACTATGAAATCGTGCAGCAAATTCAAAAACGAATGCCTTCCCATATACATAAACCTTTATTCCCTTTCCATATCCATAAACGAATGCCTTCTCAAGATTCACTATGAATTCATTCCCAGGCCTAGTTACCTGCATTGTGAATACATAAAAGAAAAAGTGAGGGGGAGGGAGAAAATCGTTGTCTCCAACGGTAAAACAAAGTTTTAGAAGGAAGCAATTGCCACTCCCGTCTGGTTTTATTTTGAAAAGGCTGCAGCTGACGATAACTTCGTGGCGCGTATTAAGTCTTCAAGGGCGTGGCTTTAGACAAGCGTCTATCAACGTGTTTAGGATCACCTTCGACACGTTTTGGCTTCCCATTTTCGAAGTTCACAAAGTGGGAGGACGTCCTCAAACTATTCTGAAGCATCGTGCAACTTATCCTGCCACCAGTATGCTTGCAAACAAATTACCCAAAGATCATTTTAGTGGTTTATTGCATTCATCAAATATAATGCATCTTTCTATGCTCTTACTAGAGTATATTGTTTTAGAATATCAAAACATTGGATGGGCATAAACTATCGCTTATGAATACATATTGTTTCAATGTTGTCAATGTCATGCTAAAGGCTATTTGCTTTAAGATTTCCCTTTGAATGTATCTTAACATGAGGATGAGAGAAACAAGATTGCATGGCAGCATATACATGTTGCTATTGTAGGAAAGGAATGCAACATATCAATGTAGTTGTATTTTGTATTTATTTCAGGTTTGAAAATTACATAATAAATTATTAATTTTTTATTTTTTAATTATTGAATCAGAATGAAATATTTCATGAGTATCTTAAAAAGTTTAGGAATGAAGATTCATGAGCTTCACATATCAATGTATTTGTATTTATTCCATGTTTGAAAATTACATAATAAATTATTTATTTTTTATTTTTTTATTTATTGGAACGAACGAAATATTTTATGAGTATCTTAAAAAGTTTAGGAATGAAGATTCATGAGCTTGACATATGTTTGATGGTGGGAGAACATTTTCTACATAACAAATGCTTATCTTTTATTGGTACTTCTATTGCTTATTTTATTGTTTTATTACAGCATATTAATTATGTTTGTTATGACTTAGAGGTTGAAATTTGTTTCAAAGTTATTTTCAATTAAAAATATACAGCTATCAACATGGAAACTATGGCAAGGAAAAATTAAATAATGTGAAATTTAAGAAAAGCTAGTGATCTTTTTAGTTTCTTTACAATATCCATGATTTTTTTTTAACATGATGTTAAATCCATCCAAAAAACAAAATTGATTTTAAGTTCATTATATGAATAATATATTTTAGGAAATTCATCAATTGAAAATTTGGGGTTATATGCATGTTAAGAAATAAGAGAAACAATTTCCAAAAAGGAGATGAAGGAGTCATGCTGCACCTCTTTGCATATACCTAGTGTTTCATCCTAGCCACTGTGATTATTAATATCCATACAAGCTCTTTTTTCATTTCAATAGGCATCTTCCCTAATGATTTGTCCCTCTATCATGGAATGTCACCCATATGTGAAGTCGTCTCCATGAATGGGTTACACTAGCTTGTTTGAATATTATCATTCTCTCTACTTTTAAGACATAGTTTGTTGCAATCAAGTACCTAATTATTCCTCCTTGGGTGATCAAAACCAACACTTGAAGCTCACCATCTAAGTTTGTGAAGAAAATGTAAGAGATCTCTAAATTAGAGATTCCATTTAGAGGTTCAAAAGGGAAAGCTTTTATATTCGTTAACCAAGTTCTAGTTGGGAAGTTTATGGGAGAATGTCCAAATCACAAAAACTTGAAATTTTGGATTCAAAAGCATCAATCCTTCCATCTAAAAGGTAGACTTTAGTTATACTTATGTGGTAAGAGTTTCTTTATGTTTCATTTCTAGTTAAGGAGGATAGAGATCTCATTTTCAAAAGTGGGGCATGGTTCTTAGGGTTTAATAACCTATACCCAAACAAGTGGTCTCTTGATTTCAACTAAGGAGGTGTCATTCATAGTTTGATCTAGGTTGGGATGCCTCCCCTCTCTCTAAGCCTTTGGGACCGATATGTAAACTACCATGGATATTCCACTAGAATAGTTTGTCACAATAAATCTTACAATGTTCTAAAATATTCTTACAATGCAGTGTTCTACTAAAGATTGCAGACTTAATATTTCTAACTTTAATGCATAAATCACTTAAATAAGCTTAATATTGAAATGAAATAGATAAGCAATGACACACCATCCACACAATGAACACCAAGATGTACCCTAGGAAACTCGATAGGGGAAAACCCCAGCTTGAAGGTGAGGCTTATGCTCTGCCCTTTTCTTCTCAATTATGAAATGCAAGTATAAAAAAAGGGGCACTCACTATGAATATGTCATGGACACTGTGGCCAATATGGCTACTATAGGATCTCCTTCTTCCTTTGATCTTCCCCCAATATATCACTCTCAATGCTCTGCTCTTCTATGGAACAATACTCGATACCATAAGAATGGAACCCTTACCTTCCCTAGCAACCTAGTATTTAACATAGCCCAATAACTGTTTAAGGTTAGGGTTAGGTTTTTTGCATTCCTCAACCCCCTAATAATTTTAGAGTTTTGGACCCTCGATATTATTCTTGAAATTCCACACGTGACTAGCTCCACATGTGTGAGTAATGGAAGCTGACGTGGCATCCACTCAGTACCATGGTGGTCAACAAGATAGGTCAACTTATGAGAGGCATACCATTTGCATATGAACTTCGATTGAAATGATTCATGCACCAATCTCTCAAAGTGT
The DNA here is from genome assembly GCA_900067695.1 of Picea abies. NCBI lineage: Eukaryota > Viridiplantae > Streptophyta > Pinopsida > Pinales > Pinaceae > Picea > Picea abies. The sequence continues at coordinate 5,644 of CBVK0102110271.1, forward strand.
AGAAAAACATTGAGAGGCTAAGAGCTATACTTATAATGTTTTGACCCCAAAAATGGTCATTTAAGGCCTCAAATGAGCATAGAAGGTTTTAGGCTCCAAACAGGACCTACCCCTGAAATGGGCCCTACAAAAGTTTTCCACCTAGAAAGTACCAAAATAGTTAAAAAAAATTATATGATGATCCATTATGGATCATACCTCCCCATTTAGGAGGTTTTTGATCCCCAAAAACTTTTACGAAAGGAGGTGAGGTAATTTTTTCTCCACCTTCTCTCTAGACTACCATTTGTCCTTACCTAGAAATTGTCATTTCATCCCAACCTACCAGAGTTCATATTGCCCTCATTTGGTTGTTCTAGAATTCTTCTCTAAAATTGTAATTTATGCTAACTTTGCTTGAGCTTCTAGTGTTAATTCCTCTATGGTAGGTAAGACTTGTTCAATAATTTTTTGATCCAACATGGAAGACTCATAGAGTTTCAAATTCTCCACATTCACTACTAAGTAGATGCATATATATGGGGGAAAACTATGTCTGCATGCATTGTCACCCACCTTCTCCAACACTTCAAAAGGACCATACTGCAAAATCTTAATTTTATTACTAGGACCATGTAGCCTTTCTTTGTGTAGATACAACCAAACTCAATCTCCCGCCTTGAATGTTTTCTCAATCTTGTGCTAATCATGTCAGGACATGTACCTTTCCTATGATTTCTTCAATGTCTCCTATACTTGCAAATGGATCTACCTAATCTAATCAACAAACTTTTCAACCTGCAATGCTTCTCCAGTAGTGTCTTCCCTCACTCCTCCTTATTGTCCATATACAACATCTAAGGGAAAATGTGGCAAATACCCAAAACAAGTTTCAAAAGAAGGGAAAATTTCAAGGATCTATACTTATTGTAAAGTGTACAAAACTTGGAAAATATTACTAGTTCTTAAAATTCCAACCATAAAATGTGTGGCAATAGTTTGTAAGCGTATTAAAATTTCTAAGGATTTTATACAGTTTCTAGAAAATTTTGGCAAATTTTAGAGTAAAATACTTGTGTCCTATAGAATTTGGGCAAACCAATTTAGAAAGAAATGGAAATGGGCAAATATGTTTTTGGATAAAAACATGGAAAATTAGCCCATGGGTGAAATGTAGCCCCTAAAATTTTCCCTATTCAAACGGGGACTTACAAGTAGAAGTATGGGCTATTATCTCATAAGAGTGATAATTATAAACCGATTTTTTTTTCCTAGGTCCTTAGATGCTTTGGATTGTAACCTGTCAAAAGTTGAGCCAATGTCATGTTCACTACTATCTGCCCATCTATATGTGGATGGAAATTTGTTGATCTCTTCTACTAAATGCCCATGTTTTCTCAAAGTGTAGTCCAAATGGCACTGAGAAATCTAGTATCTTTGTCTAAGATGATGCTCCTTGGTATCCCAAAGTGCACCCAAACCTTTTCAAAGAACATGTTTTTTTCATATTTTCCCTTGATGGTCTTTTTACAAGGCATAATAATGCACATCTTGCTAAACATGTCAACTACCACAAGCAGATAATCATGTCCCTTCTTGGTTCTTGGAAAACCCACAAAATGCATGAAGATGCTCTCCCATGGTCTAGTAGGTACAGGTGGGGGTGGTATAAGCCTTTCTCTTTGTTACTAGGTTGTTGGTACAACAAAGAATGCATCCTCTAATAAAATGAGCTACATCTTCTTGCATTCTAGGACAATACACATACCTTTGTAACTTGACAACTATTTTTCCAACACGAAATTCCCTACAACTTTGGAGTCATGAGCCTCTCTAATAAGTTGCAATATTTCACCTTTAGGAACATAGATCTTGTTTAACTTGTAGAGAAACCTATCCTTGAGATGACAATTATCCTTATTGTCACCTTCTTCTACATGAGCTGGTCTAACAGTTACTAAAACACCTCTTTAAAGTCCTCATCTTCTATGTATGCCTCTTTGTATACATTATGGGTGAAAGGATCTATGTGCATAAGATTTACTGAAGATGTGATCTTGGATGTGGGTGGCCTTGAAAGCATGTATGCCAACTTATTAGTGATTCTCTTCTCATATTTGATGATCATATGAAATTGTTGTAAAAAAACCCATCCACTTGTAGTGTCTAGTTTGCTAAATCTTACTATGGGTTGACAAATATTGCAGTGGATGGTGATCAATGTGGATGATCGTCTCCTTATCCATCAAATAGCACTTCCACTTCTTAATATCTTGAACCAAAGAATAGAGTTCCTTATCATATGTAGGGTAGTTCAAGACTCCCCCATGAAACATTTCAGAATGATAACATATCGGCTTACCTCCCTACATCAAGAACACTTCCATATCATATCCACTTGCATCCATCTCCACTTCAAAAGGATGGGGTTATGACATAGAGTGGTTTAGTTATAGCTCAAAAGGATGCTATAAACCTCCATAGGTATTGTGTTGCCCCAAAAAATATTATAACTTTAATGACATTTGTAGGAGTTTTCCACTTGAGGATGACCTCCATCTTGGCAAGATCTATCTTGAGTTCCCTCCACTAATCACATACCCTAAATACATCAATGACTGCTAGGAAAATTCACATTTCTTAATATTTTCCAATATTTGATGATTTTTTAGAGTGTCTAACACCTGCATGATATGTGATCCTGAGTAGAGCTATAAACCAATATATAATCTAGGTACACTATTACAAATGAATCTAAAAAGGGAAGCAATACATCATTCATCAAATGCATAAATGTAATTGGTGTTTTATATAAACCAAAAGGCATTACCAACCATTCATATGAGCTTTCCTTGTCTTGAAGGCAGTATACTAGGTGTCTTCTTCTTTGACTCGTACTAGTGGTATCCCAATTTGAGGTCCAACTTAGTGAAGCTTAGCATGTTGCAACTAATATACCAAGTCATTGATCCTAGGTAGAAGATATCGATTCTCAAGGGTGATCGTGTTCAAATATCTATAGTTGATACACATTCTCCAAGTCCCATCCTTCTTGGGTATTATGATAATAGGTAACCAACAAGGTGAGGTACTTGGTCAATCACTTCCTACTCCAATAGATACTGCAATTGTTTCACTTCATCTCTGTCCAACATGGACTATCAATACAACCCAATGTTTGGCAATGGGGATTTAGGAAACTACTATATATTGTGCTACACTTCCCTCTTAGGTGGTAACCCTTTAGGATCCTAGAACACTTCTAAGTGTCCTTGCAAAAATTCTTCCAATTGTTGTTTCCACTCTTTAATACATCTCTCTATGGATGATTTACTTTTACCGATTCATCTCTTAGTTGGTTCTCTCTAAAGAAAAGTAATGAAAAGTTCCTACTATAATTGGTCAATTTATTGGCTTGGTTAGCACTTACTAAAGATATATCAGATTTACCTTTATGTGCATTGATGATGAAGGACTTCCCATCCTTGATTAGGCGATTCTAATTTTCTCTCCTCATGAAGAGTGCATCCCTCAAATACATGTAGGGGCTTCCAAACACTACACCACAACATCAAGTGGTATTATATCTACTTCCACTTCATCAATATAGTTTGCAATTATATAAAAAAAATTCTTATACTACTTACTAAATTTGAGCTCTACATCCTTATTTATCCATCCCAATGGATATGGATGAGGATGGGCATGAACTTCTAATCCAATTTTTTTGGCTAGATATTCTACTATGAGGTTGGCCCGAACTAGAATGAAATAGAGAATCCACCTTTTTCTTTTTGACCTAGATTTTTATATGGAAGAATTTAATTATCTCCTTCTCTTCCTTAGGTTGGAGGATACTCAAATCCACTTTATTTTGCAATGTGGTCCAAAAAATATTTCCATCTACATCTGGGATGCTCTCTATCTGGTTGCTTGAATCCATGGCTAGCATGTTCTTCTTCTTGGCATCCTTCTTATGCTTCTTTGGATTCATCTCTGGATGTAGCTTCCAACACTTATCTTCGGTGTGACCATCAATATTAAAATGGCTACAATGGTTGTTTGGATCCATGCACTAATGTGCAATGGCTATGGTCTTATTTTCCTTTCCTTTCAACTTCTTCTTTCCCTCCATGGAAGCATATTGGTGGTCTTTCTACTTGGAACCACTTAGTTATCCTTTGTTCTTACTTGTATTCTCTAGATATTATGCTTCCACATAGGCCTAATCAATTGTTCTAAGTTTAAAGAGAATCACTTACCTTCATAAATAATTATGCATACCACCTAAATACTTGAGGAGTACATATGGGTTTCTGGGATATATACTCAACACAATGGCCATTTTTCTGAAATCGATGGTGTACTCTTGCACACTTTTCCCTTGCTTCTGTTAGAAGTAATGCCGACAAATCCATTGGCCCTCTTCATACTTGATAGGGTAAAAATGGGACTTAATGAGGGTTTTAAACACCTCCCACTTAGTT
>CBVK0102110274.1:563-24562 GCA_900067695.1 Picea abies
CAAGAAATTGACTCCATTGAGAAGAACATGACATGGGATCTTGTTGATCTTCCTAGAAATAAGACAAGTATTGGTATCAAGTGGGTTTACAAGACTAAACTAAATGAAAAGGGGTAGATTGAAAAACACAAGACAAGACATGTTGCCAAAGGATTCTCACAACAACCAGGCATTGATTATGGTGAAACTTTTGATCCCGTAGCAAGTTTGGACATTGTAAGGACTCTCTTAAGCATAAAAACTCAACACAAATGGCAAGTATACTAGATGGATGTGAATTCATCTTTCATGAATGGTGTCTTAGAAGAAGAGGTCTATGTGCATTAGCCACCCGGATTTGAAGTCAAAGAGAAGCCATCCAAAGTGTATCAGTTGAAGAAAGCCTTCTATGGCTTAAAGCAACCACCAAGAGCTTGTTACAACATAATTGACACTTACCTGATCAAGAGTGGTTTTAGCAGAAGACAAAATGAGCCAACTCTATACAGCAAAATAGATTAGCAAGATAAAATTGTGATTGTATGTCACTATATATACTGGAAATCTTGAGTTAACCAGTTTTAAACATGTCATTCAATCACAGAGCTTGGCATAATGAAATATTTTCTGGGGATTGACGTTGACCAATCACCCAAACGGATTTTTGTTTGTCAGCAAAAGTATGGAGCCGACATCATCAAAATATTTTGCATGGAAGATTGCAATCTAGCAGAAACTCTTATACCCCTAGGAACAAGTTTGAGGAAACAAGAAGAAGGCCCTATAGTGGATTCTACTTTGTACAAAAGCTTAGCAGGCAGTTTGTTGTATCTTACAACAAATCGACCTCATATTATGTATGAAGGTTGGCTTTGTTTCCAGATTCATGGAATCTCCCAAAGATTCTCACTTGAAGATGGCGAAAAGGATTCTGAGATATGTTGTTGGTACTCTAAATTTTGGTTTATGGTACACTTAGTCTAAAGATAATCATATTTTTGGCTACACTGAAAGTGATTCTGCATGTAGACTAGATGACCGAAAAATCACCTCAGGGTATGCTTTTCGCACAAATATGATTTCTTGGGCATCAAAGAAGTAGCCTATTGTCTCAATATCTTGTGTAGAGGAAGAGTATGTCGTTGCTACCTCAACTTCCTGTTTGTGTTGCTGCGAAGACTATTGAATGACATGTCACATACAGAAAATGAGCCAAGTCCTATCTTCTATGACAATACTTGAGCGATTGCTCTATCCAAGAACCATGTTTTTCATAAGAAAACCAGGCACATTGACACTCACCATCACTTGATACGCGAGCTAGTCAATAATGGTCAAACAACTCTTTAATTTTGTGGCTCATTAGATCAGCTCGTAGATGTCTTTACAAATCCATTAAGAAAAACCATTTTTAATTTTCAAAAACAACACTTGGGCATCATGAATGCTGATGTTTGTAATTGTTGAGTTTAAAAGAGAGTGTTAATTATAATTATAACCTCGAGAGAGTATGATTGTACAATGTGAATTGTTCTCCAACTGTACCAATCCAAGATTTGTCAAATCTTCTTGATCTTCTTCTTGTTTTGTTTTCCCTATACATGTGCGCTCTGCACATTCTTGTTTACATTATGTAAATTGGTTTCATTTTCTACCATAAATAAATAATATATCAGCTCAATGGAGGTTTCTCTCAATTTCATCTATTCATACACAAATGAAATGAAGTCCATCCTATCCATTCACTTAAACACGCAAGTTAATTGGAATCACTCTCTTATTGGTCCATTGATGCTAGAAACCCTAGTAATAGTTATTTGGAATCACTCTCTTACTGGTCCATTGATACTCGAAACCCTAGTAATGATTCCATGTGAACGTGTACGTGATTCTTCAACCAATCGCAGAAAGAGACGCACGGGACTGGATATAATTGCAGAAACAGCAATCACATCAATACAATGCTTATCCTGATTAAACACAATGCTTATCCTGCTTAAACAGTGAGCCAGTGAGTATGATCTCGCTCCTACCTTTAAGGGAGTCGTTCATTTAATGAATATTTTTAATGATTGGTATTTGGTCATTTAATTTTTTTATCATTTAAAGTTTTCCATTTGTTGTATCTTCTAATATAATAATATTAATAATAATTTATTTTTAAGGTCACGGTCAAGTTAGCACACCAAATTGGTGTATGAGACCTCCTTGTTTGTGGAACAAGAGATCCGGCTCAACGACTTGATTGATAAAGTCTAAGAAGGTATACATACCCTACCCCCTCTTAAGAGGAAACACATGTTCTTAACCATTAGACCCACTCAAACTGTGGTTTTATATTTAGAATAAATAATAAATACAATAAAAAATATATATGATTTTATATGAAGTAGTTTTTACTATGTTATATATGTAATTTTATATCAACTTTTCAGATAATTATAAAGAATAATGATATTTTTGATAATAATGTTTTTGTTGAAAACATATTTTGATTTTGAAGTAAAATTTTAATTAAGTAAAATTTAGTTTTCTAGAAAAACAACTTAATCATTCAACACTAATTAGAAAACAACACGAATTAGAAAAGTATTAATAAGTTAAACTTTACTGATTAGAAGACATATTAATAAGTCAAACTTTACGAAAAATGTAATTAGTAATAAAAAAAAATTAATAAATTTTTCTTTTAATAACACCACAAGTCAATCCACATTCACATACAACCATTAGTGTAACCATTACCAATTAAAACCTAAGCTATAATAGTTTTATTCATATACAACAATTACTATTAGTTTAACCATTACCAATTAAAAACTAAGCTATAATATATATTTTTCAAATTACGATGATTAATTTTTTTCAAAATATATGTTTAATTAGAAAGGGGTTTCGTCATAGTGCAAATAACATGAATAGGGACTATCCGATGAAGGGAACATCCTGCCATGAAGGGTGGACGCCGGAGAGGAACAAACGCAAATGCTTAGGGCTCTTATCCAATTCCAAGTAGTACTCCAGTTCCGTTGTTCCAATAACACAAATCTTATCAAGTATTTTTATTTGGATTGGCTTCGGGCAGGAGCATTCGCTGTCTCAGCTCAGGCTCCATCAAAATATCCACAGAGAAGATCAGATTCGGGAATTATAAACACCTATGAGTTTCTGGATCTCTCGTTCATGGCTATCAGCTCCTCGTCAATTGCAGATTTTGACATATAAAAGTTGCCAAAACGAGGAAGAAAAATTGATGTTGATTGGGATTTTGATAAGGATGGTTCCCGTTTTCGGTCTGAGGGAGTGCACAACTTCTTGAGAATATGCTTTAGGCGTCAGAGAGGACGAAAATATAAGAACACTAAGCTCCTGGTGATTGAACACTTACAACAATTTATTTTAGAAAACTACTCATCCATTTTGCATACATTATTTAGTGAGACAATCTATATCTAAACACTAACCAACAGAAAAGACTGATCTTGAAGTTTCAAAAACTGGACTTTAGCAACTGCCTTAGTAAAAATGTGTGCAAGTTGTTCTTAAGTCTTTATATACCTTAGTTCTATTCCTTCTTTTGCACCAAATCTCTAATGAAATGATACTTTAAATCAAAATGTTTTGTCCTGCTATGATGGACACGATTCTTGGCCAATTGAGGTGACTGACATACTATGCTTTGTGGATGAAAGTGCAACTGTACTTTGCTTCTTTGAGCTCCAAGTAATCAAAGCCGAACCAAAAGAGAAACAATTACTAGATGTAGACTTTCAGTCATCCAAACTACCTCCCCAATTAGAAGTGTAGTAATGAATATCAAAATTTACTCAAAATCCTCTTGGATGCCTTCATATGTATTTCAGAGGGCTTTGTCATGTATCTTGATACAAGAGAAATTGAATAAGCAATATCAGGTCTTGTGTGGGTTAGAAACATCAAATTTCCAACAATATTTCTATATGTTGCCTCATCAACTATTTCAGTACCATCATCTCTACACAACACAATTCCATGAGCAAGTGGAGGTTGGTTTACAATCTACCATATCAAATTTCTTCAACATATATTTTGCATACATTGGTTGACAAATGAAAATTTCATCCTCATTTTGATAAACCTCGATACCTAGAAAATATTGCATGAGACCCAAATCTTTCATCTCAAATTCATTGCTCTTCCGATCTCACCCTTCATCTTAGAACTACTGCCTATATATAATAAGTCATCAACATATAGACTTACAATAAGAATATCATTACCTTCTTGTTTGTAGTAAAGTGTAGGTTCACTTTTACTTCTATTGAAGCCACTCTCTTGAAAATATCCATCAATCCTAGCATACCATGTTCTTGAAAATTCTTGAAAATATCCATCAATCCTAGCATACCATGTTCTTGAAAATATCCATCAATCCTAGCATACCATGTTCTTGAAAATATCCATCAATCCTAGCATACCATGTTCTTGGTGCTTTCTTAAGGCCATACAAAGCCTTATTCAACTTGTATACTTTATGTTATTTTCCTTTCACTTCAAACCTTTGTGGATGTTCCACAAACACTTCTTCTTCTAAGTACCCATTCAAAACGACACTTTTCACATCCATGTGATGAATGCTCAATTTCTTCTGAGCTGCTAATGAAATCATCATTCTAACATTCTCTTGTCTTGCTACTGGTGCAAATGTTTCTTCATAATCAATTTCATACCTCTGTGTGAATCATTTAGCAACTAATCTTGCCTTGTGTCTTTCAACACTCCCATCACTATTGTACTTAGTCCTGTAGACCCATTTAGTACGAATATTTTTCTTTTCATGTGGAAGTTATGTAATCTCCCAAGTATCATTCATGTGAATAGAATCTATCTCTTCTTACATTGCTTGTACCCAAACCTCACTAGTACACGTATCTTCAAAACACGATGGTTCAAAATCATCCTTGGAAAGTAAAGAATTATTTTTACCTTCCTTCCAGAACCTAAATTTGATGTTGGGATTACACTTGGAACTAAGGAATTAGATGAGAGGCTACTTGGTGGATTTGTATAACTTGGAACTGGAATATTAGTGGGCTTCTCATTATCAATATCATCAATAAAATCCCTATCCAAAACAGATTTAGACATATCATCATGGCATTTTTGATGACCATAAACTCCCCCTTCATCAAAAATCACATCTCCTCACACAACAATGCAATTAGTGATGGTATTATACAACCTATAAGCCTTACCTTGTTCATTGTATCCAACAAAAATGCATGACTCACTTTTTGAATCTAACTTTTGTCTCTTTTGATCAACTACATGGACATAGGCTACAAAACCAAAGACTATGAAATGATTAACATTAGGCTTTCTCTCATACCACGATTCATATGGAGTCATCATATCAAGTGCAATTGTGGGACATCGATTGAGAAAATATAGATATGTAGCAACTGGATCACCCAAAAAATAATTGCTTAATCCCTTGGTTTGTAACATACTTCTTTCCATTTCCACCACTATATGATTTTTCCTTTTTGATACTCTATTTTGTTGACATGTGTAAGAAGTGGTCAATTGTCTTTTCATGCCATTCATATCACAATAATTATGAAAATATTTTGAACAAAATTCTCCCCCACGATGAGTCCTTAAGAACTTGATTTGTCAAACTCTTTCATTTTCAGCAAGGGCTTTAAACCTCTTGAATATATCAAAGGATTCATCATTAGTCTTCAAAAAATAAACCCAACACTTTCGTGAGTAATCATCAATAAAATTAATAAAATATGATGACTTACCCAAAATCTTTGTCTATATAGGACCACAAATGTTTGAGTGAACTAACTGAAGTGGATAATGGGCCCTCCATGCATTTCCTTTTGAAAATTTCTCTCTTTCATGTTTTCCTTTAGTAGATCCTTCACAAACATACTTTTGTTCTTGAACCTTAAGTAAACCATAAACTAAATATTTTGAAGTTAGAAGCTTCAAACTATGAAAATTGAAATGTGCATACTAGATGCCACAACCATTTTTTTTCCTTATATGCCATATTCGCATGATGGTTGTTATGTTCTCCAAGCATCAATGGGAACATATTATTCTTTGACATAGGAACAAATGTAACCACCCTATTGCCTCTATTCTTATCATAAATTGTACATTGTTGTTTTTCAGACACCAACTTATCATTTTTCTCACATAATTGGCCAACAGTCAATAAATTATTCTTTAATTGTGGAGTGTAATATATGTATTTAACACTTTTCATACCTTCTTTAGTATGGAATTCCATAGCTTAGTTTGCAACAACCTCCAATCCTTTTCCATCACCCAACTTGATCTTGGATTTGAAACTCTCATCCATTGTAGAAAATAGCTCCTTATTTCATGACAAGTGGTTAGAACACCCTAAAACTAAATACCAAATATCTTTAGTGTTATTTTCATCCTTTTCGTAAGATAAAAAAAATTGTTTCGAGAGGCCTCATCACCTTCTTGAGCATAATTAACACCTTTTTTATTATTACCTTCTTTTAATCTACAATCCCTTTCAAAGTGACCATACATTTTACAATAATAACAATGGATATTTCTTTTATCAAATCTTCCTCTATGTCTTCCTATTCAACCACCTCTTCCTCTTGGATAATTTTGAATTGGGCCTGTACCTTGGATTTGGTTACTTTTGTTGCTAGTGTTGGCATATTCATTCTTTGCAATTTGCAATTTTGAAGAAAAAACTTTCTCTCCACTTTCTCCAAATGAATCTATCAATCTTTCTTCATGAGACATAAGAGAACCAACTAGGTGATCAAACTGAAGATTAGATAAATCCTTTCTTTCTTCAATGATTATGGCAACATGGTTCCACATTGGTGTTAGAGAACTCAACATATTTTTAATCAAAACCTCTTTGTCCACAATTTCTCCAAGAGTAGCCATTTTATTGACTACATCTTTTACTCTCACAAAATAATCACTTACATTTTCAGCTTCTTGCATCTTCAAATTCTCAAATTCTCTTTTCAATGTTTGTAGATTGACAACTTTGAATTGATCACTGCCTTGATAAGATTCTTTTAGAGTCTTGCAAGAATCCTTTGTTGTCTTTGCACCTGCAATTCTTGGAAACATACTTTTATGAAGAGCAATTTGAATATGAAATAAAGCTTGAGCATTCTTCTTTCTAGATTCTTTCTTAGCTACTCTATCATTTGCAGTAAAAGTGGTCCAATATTTCAGCTCTTTATAACCCATTTCAACAATATCCCATAGCTCTTTCCCTATCAAAAAGGCCATCATATTGATGCACCAATAATCATAATCACTTCCATTAAATCATGGAATGGGCAAGGAATTAGAGTTTGACATGATTACCCAAAAACAACAACCAACTTTGATACCAAATGAAGGATCTATACAGGCCTATCTCTCGACTAGATAATCATTCAATTAGAATAGCATAACAATATAGTAAATGATTAAATCACAATATCATAGAACAAACAATATTTTAGAAAACTACTCATGCATTTTCCATGCATTATTTCGTCAAACAATCTATATCTAAACACTAAGTGACATAAAGAAAAATGAAAATAGATTTCATCGTGTCATATGATTGACAAGACTCCACCAATTACCAACAAAATATTACTGGACAAGTCAAGGCATAGTTAATGATGATAGTGATGATGAAGAACCTAGTCATGGCATAGATTCTTAAAGTATCCCTCCTCATGAGCTCGTTTCTAGGCAGCTTGCACAAAGCCAAATAACTTCCTTCTTGGTGTATGAAGGCATTGGGAAAACTCTGAAAGACACAGATCTCAGGCATGTTCGAAATCTGGTCTTAAGGAGGACTTGTTTTATTTAAAGAAAGTCATTCTAAAGGAGAACTTAGTCTATGTATTATGAATTCTGAAACATAGACTGAAATTACATATTCGTGTTCGCATTATGGATCACTTTGCAATTGGAAAATAAAAGTTCCATTTAACATAATGGTTTGTGAGAGTTCTCTCGTGATCATTGAAAATCTAAATGGGATAAACATATTGATAATAGAGGTTGTGGAAAAAATAGAACAATATATTTTTTTATTTTTTTTGTTTATGATCTTTATAAGATGCAACTTTAGAGTATTATACAGCGTGAAAAAACACGGTGTCTATTGTTGGATATCGTAATTACAAGTCAGTGAGATATTCAAGTCTCCATCAATTTCTCACTCAGTCAATTTGTTAGTAGTTTCTCAGAGAGACTCTACAGATTTGATTGTCAGTCTACAACTTCAGTTTATTTAGTTTACCTTTTACGTTTATGCAAACTCAGTCTAATCTAGTCGAAAAGAAGGGAAGTTAAATTAATGAATCTGATTCTTATCTTTTCGAGTCCAATTAAGTAGTTGAAGAGTCTGAATCTGATTCTTATCTTCTCATGTTCAATTAAGTAGTTGAAGAGTCAATCATATTAATGGTCGTCTTTAATATTGAGTCATTTTTACTTCTACATGATCAGTCACAGTCTTTGTAGGTCAGAGTCTTTAGATAGTCAAGATAAGATGCAGAGAGAAAAGTCTAGAAGAGAAAAAACAACTAAAGGTACTCCAAGAAGACTGAGAGCTCAAGCTGTGTTTATGTGTTTTAAGCTGCAAAAGTTGTTTAGAGGCTTCCTGGGATGAATCTCATCACAATTATCTTATTTTGTGTTTGCGTGATGAGCCAAAGTTAATATATATCAACTAGTTTATGTATTGACAATTCATGTTTATTTCGAGATTTCGTTGTATATCTGATTTTATGTGCTAAGCATAGCACTGTTTTATTCAGAATCCATAAATAACTCTATTAAGTGTTTATTTCAGAGCGTGCATTAAATCATGCACTCTCTAAATTGTGTATTACGTCCCAAATGTTAAGATACAAAGTTTGTGGAGCACAATATTTTATAACTACTTTGCGCATAGTTTCCCTGTGCATTGTAGATTCGAGATATGGTACGATAGAAGGTTGATCAAAATTAAGTTGATCAAGAGAAGGTTCTATCAAAACAATTTTATTAGAGAAACATCTCTATCATAAGGAGAAATATGGCTTCTACTTCAAATATGAAACCTCCCACTTTTTCAGGGGAGAATTATGAGATGTTGTCCTTGACCATGAATTCTTTGTTTCGAAATCAATATGTATGGGAGATAGTTTAAAATGGATACATGAAAAAAGAAAATCAAACAACATATAATGCACTCTCACAAGCTCAAAAGGATGTCTTGAAAGATAAAAGGAAGAAGAATGGAAAGATGATGTTTTACATACATCAAGCCATGCATGAGAGCATACTCCCAAGATTTGCATCAACAAATAAAGCCAAGGAGGAATTAGACGTATTACAAACCTCTTATCAAGGTATGGACAAAGTCAAGACTTCAAAATTATAGATTGATAGAAGATATTTTGAAACTCTGTCAATGAAAGATACAGATACAATATATTCCTTTCATACCCATGTCATTGGGTTGACAAATCAGATTAAGTGTCATGGTGAGACCATAGAAGACAAAAAGTTGTTGAGAAGGAACTTGGATTCTTCCTCCTAAATTTGATACTCTAGTTGTAATTCTAGAAGAAAGCTAAGACTTGAGTCCGTTTAGTTTAGATGAACTACAAGCTTTCCTCATTAATCGTGAACAAAGAATAAATAGGTCAATTAGGTCATTAAATAATTCATTTTCCACACAGCCATCTATTAGTCATGGAAGAGGAAGGGGGGGAGCTAACTCTAGAAGCAGAGGAATAATTTTTTTCGAAGGTGGATGGTGGAAGAGGTCAAAACCCAAATACCAGTTAGTTCAGTGGTCAAACAACTCAGAAATCAAAGATTCAATGTCATTACTATAAAAAGTATGGACATTATTCATATGAGTGCAGTAAGAGATAGTATAATCAGAACAATCAAGGTCAAGATCAATCAAACAACACAAATAACCAAAGTCACCTTATGTTTATGGAACACGTTGAGGAAATTCCTATAGTCTCACTAGTTGAATGCAATGTTTCTCAAGAAATTCCATATGGCATATGGTATTTAGATTCAGGCTACAACGATCACATAACAAGAGACTTAGAGTTCTTTTCTAGTTTGGATGAGTTAGCCCAAACCAAGATTACACTTCGAACATATATCCAAGTCACTTTCTTAGGAAAAGGCAGTATAAACATTTTAACTAAGCAAGGAGAACAAAACATTATGATTGATGTATATTATGTTTCTGGTATGAAGCATAATCTCGTGAGTAGAGGACAATTGTTACAGAAAGGATACATAATCTACATGGAAGATAATCATTGTATGATTATGGATAAATTTCCAAGCAATCAACTTATTGAAAGAATCTATATGACAAGCAATAGAATGGTCCCATTGACATTAAAGACAACCAATACGAGGAATACAACGCTATCTATTGGTAAAGAAAAATATGCATAGTTAGACATTGCATTTACAACAGAAAGTGCACACATTTCCAATGAACAAAATAACATGCATAGTACCAAGAAAGGAGAAAGTGGCGCATAAATGAACGCAACATTCCAATCGAAAGTACAATATGATTTCTCGTTATGGCATTTTATATTTATACATTTGAACTTTAGAGGTCTAAAACTGCTACACACAAAGGATGTGGTAAAAGGTTTTCCATTGATTGAAAAACTAGAAAGGAGATGCATATTTGGAAAGAAACACAGAGAATCATTTCAATTTGGAAAGTATTACAGAGAAAAAGCTCCACTGGAAATTGTACATTTAGGCATTTGTGGACCAATGCAGATTCCATATATAGGAGGTAGTACTTAACTTCTAACATTTATTTATGATTTCTCAAGAAATACATGGATTTACTTCCTAAAGCATAAATATGATGTATTGAGTTTTTTTAAGTAGTTTAAATCACTTGTGGAGAAGCAAAATGGTTATTAAATCAAGTGTCTAAGAACTAACACAAAAGCATAATACATTTCAAGATAATTTCAAAATTTTTGTAAAGTTCATGGCATCTACAAGAAATTTGTTGCGTGATATACACCACAACATAATGGTGTTGTAGAGAGAAATAACAGAACCATCATGGAAAATGCACACAGTATGTTGGTAGCCTAACGTTTGTCAAATTAATATTGGGCTAAGGTAGTAACAACTACATTATACATCTTGAACGAATGTCCGACAAAGAGTGTGAAGAACATATTTCTTCAAGAATCCTAGACAAGTATGAAGCATAATGTGGCGCAGTTAAACATTTTTGGTTGTGTCACATATGCACATGTTCTATATGAGTTGAGAAAGAAGTTGGACAACAAAGGAAAACAATGTGTATTTGTTTGGTATTCTGAAGACACAAAAGCATACAATTTATATGACCCTATTGCAAGAAACGTCATAGTTAGCCGCAATGTTCAATTCGTGGAGAATGAAGCATGGGATGGAAGCATAACAAAGGCAGTCAGAATTATTGATGCAATGGAGAATGATGACATAGAATATGAAGTTGTTCAAACACCATGTACACTTCAGTGCATAGTCCCTTCTACACCTCGCACTATGACACAAATTGCAGCAAAGAATAATCCATTAAGATCAACAGGTGCGCAGTCTACACCTAGATCACAAAAAACTTTAGCCAACAGTCTGAGTATTTCTACATATCCAGATCCAACATTAGCAAGTATGTTACCAAGAAATACAAGAATTTTTTGTGGAATCTATAATGAAGATGCAACAAATTCATTTCCAGTTTTTTTCTCTATTTTCATAAATAGATGATCCATTAATCTTTGAAGAAGCTTTCAAAGAGAAAAATCAAACATGGAAATTGGTATCTGTACCTGAAGATAAAGATGTGATAAGTGTCAAGTGGATTTATAAAACCAAGCAATATGGAGAAGGAAATGTGTAGAAGAATAAGGAAAGGTTAGTTGCAATATATTTTAGAGATAAACCTGGAATTGATTTCAATGAAACATTTGCACTAGTTGAGCACATGGACACAGTAAGAACTTTGTTAGCCATTGTCGCGCAATACAAGTGGCTAGTTTATCAGATGTACGTAAATTCAACATTTTTGAATGGACATTTAGAAGGAGTGTATGTGGAACAACCAAAAGGATATGAGGTTCCAATAGAATAATACAAGCCATACAGATTGAAAAAAACATGATATGGATTAAACCAATCTCCCAAATCTTGGTACACTCAAATAGATTCTTATCTCACACAGCATGGATTTCAAAGAACTGAAAGTGATCCAAATCTATACATCAAAGAAAATAAACAAGGTAATATGTCAATTGTTTACTTATATGTGGATGATTTGATATTTTCAGGTGATTTTATCATAGAAGAATTCAAGTCAGTCATGAAGGATGAATTTGAAATGAATGATTTGGGGCTAATGAGATATTTTTTGGGAATAGAAGTTTACCAGTCCAAAACTTGTATATTTATGTAATGTACCCCGAATTTCCTAAATAAAAAATAATAAATTGTTAGGGGACATTAAAGTTCCTTGACTCTCCAACGTTGATAGTAGGACAGAGATAATCCATTACATAAATATCTTATTCCTTTAAAGTATGCATCACAATTTACTTCTTTGTCATTATCCCCCTTACAGACCAAAGGGGATTTACATTCCACTTATCTATGACTATTATATTTCATTAAAGCGTCGTTTATTGGATCACAAGATACACACTTAGGTTTGAATTTATTGGCCATATTGTTAGCATTTAATTGATCTTGCTGCAAGTCGATCGAGTGGGTTGTAAGTACAGCGAAAAACCAAGTGCAACGTAACAACTAGAAAAATCCATTTCGGACTCAAATGGTAGGAACATATAGATCAACAAAACAATGATGAAGCACTAGTAGGCACCCAAATTGATGGTTTTTTCGTGCGTTCAGAGTGTCAAAGTCACGCAAATATTAAGACTAGACAATAGCTCTTAGAGTCTTCCATGTCAACAGGGTTCATACTATCCCAGATGATTTCCAACGCAACACTCATAAACTTCTGAAGCCTGAACATTCAAAGTTCCGAAGTGAAATATAGATCGTCCATTAGCGAGGACGTGTGGAGGTAGATCCTTAACTTCAGAGACTTAACACTTCAGAATATTTTCTAGTGCAACACGCATAAAATTCCAAAGTACGAACACCCAAAGTCCTGAAGTGAAATGTGTATTGTCCATCAGCAAGGACACCTGGAGGTAAATCATTCACTTCGAAGACTTAACACTTCAGAAAATTTGCAATCATAATACACATAAACTTCTCAGGCTCGAATACCTGAAGTTCTAAAGTAAAATATAGACCATCCATCAACAAGGACATGTGGAGGAAGATCCTTTACTTCAGAGACTTATTACTTCGGGATATTTACAAGCACAACACTCATAAACTCCCGAAGCCCGAAGACTCGATGTTCCAAAGTAAAATCTAGACCGTCCATTAGTGATGACACGTGGAGGTATATCCTTCACATCGAAAATAGGATACTCTGAAGGATTTTCAGAAATCAACACAGAAAAGGCCGAAGCTCGAACTTTCAATCTCAGCCATTCATCAACGAGGATATGTGGAGGTAGATTCTTCACTTCGAAAATATGGTACTCCGAAGGAATGTCAAAAATAAGCATTGAAAAGGCCGAAGCTCGAACTTCCAAAGTAAGTCTCGATCGTCCATCAACGAGGACACGTGGAGGTAGATCCTTCACTTCAGGGACTTAACACTTCAAGAAATTTACCAACATAACACTCCTAAAATTTTGAAGCCTAAACTCCCCAAGTCCCGAAGTAAAATTTTGACAATTGAGCTCAGATCAACAAGAACCATTGATCCTTGCAGCAGGTAAGATAGGGAAAACACAAGAGTAAAATTGAATCATTGATCTAAGATCAACAAGAAACATTGATCCTTACAGCAGGTATGATAGGGAAAACACCTAGAGTAAAAGAAAACCCGTTGATATTAAATCAACAAGAATCGTTGATCCTTACAGTAGGTAAGACATGGAAAACACCCAGAGTAAAAGAGGACCGTTGATCTTATATCAACGAGAATTGTTGATCCTTACACCAGGTAAGACATGGAAAATACCCAAAGTGAAAGTGGACCATTTATCTTATATCACGGCATGATCGACGACTATACTTAATTTCAGGGACATAAACTACTCGAACGTTAAACTTATGGAGCAGTCCTGCAATTAAAACCATGATAAAGAGAAAAGTTTATGTGGTGGAGGGAGGTGGATTGCAGTATCAAAAGCATAGTGGTTCCAAATAGGATTTGAGAGCCTTATAATCATGTGTTTCAAAATGAAAAATCTGACAACAACACGTGGTTGTCCCTAGGCGTTCAGTCGCGACAAGAGATCTACATCAACATACCACGTCAACGAGGACATGTGGAATAAATAGCTGATGACAGGTGTCAAGGAGAAAAGAAATTTCAGGTATGTTTAATATGAGAGTTTGAGTGACACATGGAAACCATTTGGGCAATGCTGAAAACAATAGTGGAGTCATCAAGTATTTCATTTCAGGCATAAATGCTTTGGGGAAAACTAGTTTTCTAACATTGGAGAATACTGAAAGCATTGCAATAACAAAATAAAATCATCTAAAATGGAAAAATCAAGCTAAGTTTGTACATATCCTAGTCTACTGTTGAGTTCCATCAAAACTCACATAGTTTACTAAACCCTCGAAATTCTTTTGTTAAGGGTTATACAAGATGACGGAATCAGATCACGGAAAACATTATTGCTCGAAAAGGTATTCGAGTTATGATCTTGGCATTTAAGAAATACTTCTTAGATTATGTCTACAAGTGGTAATGGATTCCTAGCCCTAGGGTACTCCACTGTAATAATTCGAATCATGGTTTCATGGACACACATGTTGTTTTGTAATTTACTTTGCATTGAATATACAGGTTGTTGAAACCATTTTGAACAAGATTTAGTTAATGTAACAACTATTGTACCATGCATTTGTATACCCTTGAGTCATTGTTTTTTGTGGTTACAGACATAAGGAAATATGTAATATAAATATGGATTGTTATACATTGTATTTGTTCTTTATGACACTTGTACCATTTGAAGTTGTAATTCAATATACATATATTCAAATCAATGGTCAATATGAGAATCTATTTATACATGAACAAATATATTCTGATACATCCACATGCATATATAACCTTTTCACTCATTTCTTTTGCATGAACACATAGATATGTATACACAGATGTTCATAGTTGTATAACCATATTTAATGATAACAAGAGCATACAACAGTTCTATTATCTTATTTTGTAGGAATACATATATGTATACATTTAGTCATTTATATATACATACTAATATCACATAACCCATCACATTCCTAACAATTAATAATCATCAGAATATTAATAAGAAAATAGGTAAAGGTACATATCTGAAAACTAATGCTGGGACACAAATGGAAAAACAACGTTCCACCCACCCATAGAAGAGAACAACTAAGTTTACTTGCTCTGTTCACACCCTAGCCTAACCATGAGTCCATAAGGGAAAACTGAGATGATCCTCCTTTGCTACATTCACCTTCCATAGAATGGAAATTCCCTTGCCTCACACTAACAATGTTCATAACAACGAGTAGTTTCCTTTCTGCAACATACTAAGCAGCGTCCTGCCTCCTCCATATGTTGTATTTATATTCATCTTGTGCCTAGGTTTTTCCTTCCCTCCTTGGGAAATTTGTAGCTTTATAAATCCCTAAATTTTAGGGGCTGCTAGTGGTCAAATCCCTCATTTTCCAACTGTAAAAATCAACCTTGAGGCACTCAAATATTTTCCTCACTCATGGAGTCATGGTAATTTGTTTTTAACCTCGTTGTTCCATTTGTCTTCCAACTTTTAATTTATAATAAATTCTCTTTTACATGTGTCACAATCAAAGAAGTTTGTTGGGAAAGTCAAATCTTTTTCCAATACTCATAAATAATTAATTACAATAATCAAATTCCAAATTAGGATTTTCCATAAATGGCAAATAATTTCCAAATCCACATTTTCCAAAAATGGAAATTTATTCCTGAGTCCACCTAGAATTTAATAAACTAATATTTTTGGGGATATTACATCCTCTCCCCCTTAAGTAAAACAATGTACTCAGTGTTCATTCCTCTCTCAGAATAGGGTTGGATAGGATTTCTACAAATATTCCTCCAATTCCCAAGTGGCCTCCTTTGGATTAAAGTGCTTCCATTGCACTTTTACCTGGGTGATGGATATGTTCTGTAGTATTGTTTCCTTCCTGTCCATAATGCACATAGGTTCCACTTGGAACTCACCTTCTTGTTCCACCTGCACCATGTTCCAATCAATGACATGACTAGGATCATGAATATACTTTTTCAATAAAGAAACATGAAAAACATTATGAACTTTTAAATTTGCACGAACTGCAAGTTGATATGCCATAAATCCAATTCGAGCTAAGATATCGAAGGGGCAACAAAACCTGGGCACCAACTTTGAGCAATTTCCTAGATTTAGGGAGATTCTCCTTGCTTTGACTTTTAAGTATACATGGTCCCCAACTTGAAATTCATGGTGTCTCCTTTTTAAATCTACATAACTTTTATGTTTGTCTTGTGCCTCCTTTAAATTTTGTTGTACCTTTCTTACCATTCTCTCCATTTCTTAGATCATTTCTTGTCCCACCATAATTCTGTCAACTAGATTATCCGAGCTAATTAGAGTTTTAGATTTCCTTCTGTATAATGCTTCGAAGAGACTCATCTTACCTGATGTTTGATAGCCATTATTGTATGCAAATTCTACTAAGTGTAGGTATTCCTCCCACTTAGTTGGTTTCGTTATTACGTACATTCGTAACATGTCTTCCACAATCCGATTCGTTCATTGAGTTTTCCCATCCGTTTGTGGATAGTAGCTTGTGATGAAATTCGGGTTAGTATCCATCCCTACAAACAATTCCTTCCAAAACATTGATGTAAATTTCACATCTCTATCCAAAATAACTATTTTAGGAATTCCATGTAATCTAAATATTTCAACGATGTTAATTATTTTATAAGTAGATTTCACACGTATAAAATGTGTAGAGTTTCTAAGTTTATCAATTATTACCATAATCAAGTCATTTTGTTTTTGAGTTTTAGGCTAACCTGTGATGAAGTCCAACGAGATAATATCCCACTTCCATTCTGGTATATGTAGAGGTTGTCGCAGGCCGACTGGATGCTGGTGTTCACCTTTTACCTATTGACAATCTAGTCATTTTGATAAGTATTCAGTTGTTTCACTTTCCATGTTAGGCCAATTAAACAATTTTCTTAAATATGTTACCATTTCCTGGTATCCTGGATGACCAAAATATGGATTTTTGTGCAATTCATCCTAAATTGTTGACCTTAAATCAACAGAATCGGGTATGTACAACCTATTTTTGAACCTTAGTAGTCCATTTTCATCCAAAATCAAATCTTTTTTGTGCAATTTTCTTGCATTTCCTTGTAAATCTGCTACTGTTTTGATGCATTTTTCATCATTACAACTTCTAGATTGTATTCTTTCTTCGATGCAACTTTTTTCTTTGTTGGTACTTATCTCAAACAGTCTGTTAGCCCTTCAACTTAGGGCATCTACAACTTTGTTTTATTTTCCTTTGATGCATCTTAATTCGAAATCAAATTCACTCAACAAGGCCAACCACCTTGCTTGCCTTGCATTGAGATCTCATTGAATGAATAAGAATTTCACACCACTATTGTCGGTTAGCAACAAAAATTTCCCCCCCATTAAATAATGTCACCACATTTTTAGCGCAGGAATTATAACTGCTAATTCCAAATCATATGTGAAATAGTTTCGTTCATGTTCTTTTGGTTTATGTGATTCATAAGAGATGACGTGCCCCTCTTGAGTTAGGAAACCTCCCAAACATTCTTTCCTTGCATGCACACAAACTGTAAAGTCTTTATTAGGGTCTACTACCCTTAAAATAGATGTTGTAGTTAAAATTTATTTTAGCTTATTAAAGTTGTCTTGACATTTTTGTGACCAAATAAACCTTATTCCCTTTTTCCGTAGGGATGTAATTGGATAAGCAATATTGAAGAATCCTTCAATAAATTTGAGATAGTAACCAGTAATTCCCATAAATTATCTGATTTCATCTAAATCCTTAGGGATAGGCCATTCAATAATGACTTTTATCTTCTCTGGGTCAACTGCAATACCTTCTTTGGATATCACGTGTCCTAGGTATTGTATTCTTCTTTGTTTCCTTAAGGTATGAAATATTATTTTCAGATGTTCTTCATGTTCTTCTTCTGTTTTCGAGTAAACTAAAATGTCATCGATAAACACCAATACAAATTTATCCAAATATTGACTGAATATACTATTCATCAAACACATAAAGGTTTCTCGTGCATCAGTAAGACCAAACAGAATTACAACAAACTCATAGTGTATGTATCTTGTTTTAAATTTTTTTTTATTTATATCTTCATCCTTTATTCTGACTTGGTGATAACCAACCCTTAAATCTAACTTACAAAAAATATTCTCTCCTCCCACTTGATCAAATAGGACATTAATTCTAGGTAGAGAATACTTATTCTTAATCCTCATCTTGTTTAATTGTCGATAATCAATACATAACATTAAAGTTCCATATTTCTTTTTAACGGAAAGAACTGGTGCTCCACAAGGAGAGACACTTGGTCTGATATGTTGTTTATCTAACAGTTCTTGCAGTTGAATTTTCCGCTTTGTTGATTTAGGTAAACTCATTTTATAAGGTGCCTTATATATCAGGGAAGATCTGGGTAGTAGATCGATAGAGATCTATCTCTCTTCTTGGAGGGAATTCTTGTATTTCATCCACAAAAACATCTCTAAACCCATGTAGGACTAAGTCTTCTAGGCTGGGTTTATTTTCCTTTTCCAACATATTAGTTACCTAGACAACATAAACTTGGAAACCCTTATTCATACATTTTTAAAATTGCATGGCTTAAATTTGCCTAACTAAAATTGGCTTTTTGATACCTTGTATTGTCCTAACTGTGTTATTTTTGTCTCTCTAAGTAAGAAACATATAACATTTTCATTCATTTCTTTTGCATGAACACATAGATATGTATACACAAATATTCATAGATGTATAATCATATTTAATGATAAGAGGAGCATACAATAGTTCTATCATTTTCTTTCGTAGGAATATCTATATGTATACATTCAGTCATTTATATATACATACTAATATCACATAAACCATCACATTCCTAACAGTTAATAATCAACAGAATATTAACAAGAAAGCAATAAATGTACATATTTGAAAACTGATGTCGGGACACAAATGGAACAACCACATCCCACCCAATCGTAGAATAGAACAACCAAGTTTACTTGCTCCATTCACACCCTGGCCTGACCATGAGTCGATAAAGGAAAATTGAGATTATCCTCCTTTGCTATAGACACCTTCCACAAATAATAAATTCTCTTTCCTCACACTAACAGTGTTCATAACAACAAGTAGTTTCATTTCTCCAACATATTAAGCAGTGTACTACCTCCTCCATATGTTTTATTTATAATCATCTTGTGCCTAGGTCTTTCCTTCCCTCCTTGGGAAATTCAAACCTTTACAAATCCATGATTTTTAGGGGCTGCTAGTGGTCAAATACCTCATTTTCCACTTATAAAAGTCATCCTTGAGGTACTCAAATTTGTTCCCCACTCATGGAGTCATGGTCAATTGTTTTTAACATAGTTGTTCCATTTGTCTTCGAACATTTAATTTGTAAAAAAGTTTGTCTTTTACATGTGTCACAATCAAAGAATTTAGTTGAGCAAGTCAAATATTTTCCCAACAATCATAAATAATTAATTACAATAATCAAATTCCAAATTCATATTTTCCATAAATGGCAAATAATTTCCAAATCCAAATTTGCCAAAAATGGAAATTTATTCCCAAGTCCACTTAAACTTTAATAAACTAATATTTTTGAGGATATTATAATTTACCTGACAATCTAAGTATGCGCATGGAATATTGAAATGATTCAATATGATAAATTCCAAAGTAGCCCCAACACCTATCATAACAAGATTGAAGTTAAGAAAGGAGGATAAAGGGTCCAAAGTGGACCCCACACTATTTAAAAGACTGGTAGGGAGTCTTATGTATCTAACATCGACAAGAACTGATATTATGTATGGAGTGACTCTAATTTCAAGGGTCATGGAAAGTCCAAAAGAATCACATTGGAATGAAGGAAATAAAATCTTGAGATATGTGAATGGAACAAATGATTTTGGCATTAGATATTGTACTTTAGAATATTTTATACTTATTGGATACACAGAAAATTATTGTGGAGGAAGCATAAATGACAGGAAAAGTACCTCTGGGTACACATTTGATTTTCAAATAGGTATGGTATCATGGGTGTCAACGAAGCAATCCATAGTGACTCTTTCTTCAGCATAAACAAAGTACATTACAACTACAAGCACATCTTGTCAAGAAATTTGGATGAGAAGAATGTTAAGAAATTTTTTGCAGGAACAAAAGGAACCAACTGCAACATTTTGTGAAAAAAATTCAAAAATCATGTTATCAAAGAAGCATGTGTTTCACAAGAAAACCAAGCATATTGATACAGAGTATCATTTTATAAGAGAATTGGCAAATAAAAAATAGATTTGTTTAGAGTTTTGCAGGTCAAAAGAACAAGTCATGTATATTTTTACAAAGGCTTTAGTAAGAGATGCATTTCAACATCTGCACAACAAACTCGGAGCCTTTGCAGTAATAGATGAGTGACAATAAAATGTAAACTCAATTTTTGATGAATGTTTTTGTAATCCCACCTACTTATAATTAAGGGAGAGTGTTGGAAATCGTAATTACAAGTCGGTGAGATATTCACGTCTCCGCTGATTTCTCAATCATTCAATTTGTTAGTAATTTTGTCAGGCAAATGAATTGTCAGTCTCGATATTTGTTTGTCATTCTGTAACTTCAATTTACATAGTTTACCTTTTATGTTTACGCAAACTCAGTCTAAGCCAGTTGACAGGAAGGGGAGTTAAATTAATGAAGCTCATTCTTATCTTCTTAAGTCCACTTAAGTAATTGAAGAGTCAATCATATTAATGTTCATATTTAATATTGAGTCAGTTTTACTTCTACAGGAAGTCTGAGTCACAGTCTTTATATGTCTAAGTCCTTAGTTAGTCGATATAAGATTGAAAGAAAACAATCACGAGGAGCAACAACAATTGAAGGTGTTCCAAGAAGACTGAGACCTCAAGCTATGCATATGTGTTTTGATTTGTATAATTTGTTTAGAGGTTGCATGAGCTTAATCTCATCATGATTATCTTATTTTGTATTCACGTGTTGCGTGAAAGTTAATATATATCAAGTAGTTTGTGTGTTGACAATTCATGTGTATTTTGAGATTTTGTTGTATTTCTAAGTTTATGTGCTAAGCATAGAACTATGTTATTATTCATCCATAAATGATTATGTTAAGTATTTATTTCACAGTGCGCAGTAGTTTGTGCAGCCTATGAACTGCACAAGGTGTCCTGAGTGTTCAACAACAAAGTTTGTGGAGTGCAGTACTTTATAACTGTGTTGCGTGCACTTTCCCTTCACGTTGTATATCTGAGATCTATTTTTTTATGAAAGTTTAATGATGTATGTGAATAAGACTCTTAAGGTAAAACATTGAACTATTTGGCAAGATATTCATATCATTACTAGAAATTAATGTATTGGCAAGATATTTACCATTACTAGAAATTAATGTATTGCTAAGATATTTACCTTATTAGTAGAAATTTAATTTGTGATGAATATCATAGTTTTCCAATTATTTGTATAAATTTCATTAAAAAAAAATTGAAGATATAAATTCTAACTTCAGATTTAGGAAATATTGACATTTAGCAAACATTGAGAGGGATCAAATTTCTGAAGGTGGATTATTTTTAGAGGGTAAAAATGGAGGAAATATTTTCATCTTGAGAGATTTGATCCTTTCCACATTTAACAGTGTATAGTTAAAATAGATCTAGGCTAGTTGGTTTTGATGGCTATCTTAAGGTGCATATTTGTTTATGAAATCTTAATAATATATGTAGATATAACTCCTAAAACAAAGTATTTGACAATAAATTCGTATCATTAATAGAAATTGATGTATTGGCAATTTATTTACGTTATTAGTAGAAATTTAATCTATGAAAAATATCATTTTTTTTCAATTATTTGTATAGATTTCAATCTATATAAAAAATAGGATATGGTGAAATATTTAACTCCGGATCGATAAAACTTTAAAGTCCCTTAAGGTGAAAAAAAACTTTAGAGAGCAAAAGTTGAGGAAATTTTTTTTTAGAGTGAAAAGCTTGAGGAAAGATTTGCAGGTAGAGGGATTTGATCCCTTTATATGATTGATATATATCAAGTTAAGATGGATATAGGATCGCTCCAATCATTCCTTGTAAAAAATTTAGATATCATTATTATGTTTATGTATATGTTTTAGATGAATTTGATCATTTGAAATTCACAAATCATATCTATGATCTAGAGAGTACAATAAAGAAATACACTTCAAAAGTTACATGAGGATTAAGGTCAATACTAATAATGTAATGATGTACAATGATCAATAAGGTGAATAATGACAAAGTAATATGATGCTTATAATAAATAAAAGATAGATTAGATTATGTAATGACCAAACTCACTTTATCTTTTTGCCTATTCCTTTTCCATACCTATTATCCTTCCCATCTTTTCATATCTGTCATACAGAAAATGAATTCATTTCAATGACTATTTAAACCTTTATATCATGATATTGCAATGAAGTTCAGACCTTGTCTATCTTTCTTTCCATTATTAATAGTTTATTTCTTCAACTTTACATGTTTCTCATAATTATATTTCCATTTTATTGCACGATTTTAGTTTTTATGCATTTTATATATCAATGAGTTCTATATATATGAATTTATTATAATGCTTTTATGGTGAAAATACTAGCAAATGACTCAGACACAAGAAAACAAAGTGGTGGACATTAGCATATCACCAGGAATATCTTTGGCAACACCTTAATTTATATTTTTAAATTGATTTTCACTATGTTATTGTTTATAACTTCCCCGCTATTAAACCCATACAAATTTCAACTAAAACATGCATGTAGCTAATATAATTCCATACAACAACATATAAATAATTTCCAACACACAGTAAATGCATAGAAAATTAAATCATCAATGTAACCCACACAGAAGATAAAACACTTATCTTTTTATAAAAATCATGCTACGAGTTCTAGAGGATGAAAGTTCCACGCAAACATAAACACGATGTTCCAAATCTCAACAAAAAGTCACCCCTCTTTTGTTGTGGATAAATGAGCCCCCATATCTCTTTCAATGTCCATCTACAATTGGCATCACATATTAATATATCAATTTTGGATATACAAGTTCACATATTACATCATTTGTCCCATGTCCATATATTATATCTACATTATACAATACTAAATTAGGGATTAAAACATGGATGTTTCATCCCCCCATCCCTTTCCTCAGTGCACAACATGATACCGATATACATGTACAAATCTACATCATAATACATAGAAAACAAAAATTATGCAATTTTCACAACTCCTGCAGTAGTTCCAGCCATAAATATCATGCTTCTCTCAACTTTCTTGACCCAATGAATGTGTCCCCATCTTTGCATGCAATTGCTCAGAATGTACTATTATTTTATCAGGGATTCTAGTGGAGGTTGGATAGGACACTCTAGGATGTGGTTCTTGGAACTCTTTCTGCCCAAAATAAAGTCTTTCATTCTTATATATATATATATATATATAT
>CBVK0102110277.1:0-10684 GCA_900067695.1 Picea abies
ATTGGATAGTTCGTCTCCCGGGCGACAACCTAAGGTCATCTTTTGTGTGACAAACTATTTAGGTCGTCTTTTGTGCAATGACCTATTTACGTTGTCTTTCGTGCGACAACCTATTTAGGTCGTCTTGCATGCGATGACCTCATTAGCTCCTCTTTTGTGCAATGACCTATTTAGGTCTTCTTTTGTGCGATGAAATCTTTAGGTTGTCTTTTGTGTGACGAATTCTTTAGGTTGTCTCGCATGTGATGACCTAAAGTGGTCATCTATCCTATGACATGAAATTTAAGTCATCTCACGGACGATGACCTAAGAAGGTTGTCTCCCTCGCGACGACAACGATACGAAATCCTTAGTTCATCTCTCAGGTGACAATATCATTAGTTCATCACAATTTCCACGACATGTGATACGACGTTTTGGGGGTCCAATATTTGTCACCATATCCACGACAGAATGTCGCACGTGCGTCAAAATTGTCATCACAAAATGACCCAAATTTACTAGTTCTTGGTGTAGATTCCAATGTAGAGCGAAGCTCTAAATAAGAATGAGATGAGAACCAAATCAAGGCTTTGCTACCAATCGATATGAGCACATAGTGGAAGAAAAAAGGAGAGGAAGAATTTTTCCTTGAAAGGTTGTGTCTTTGAATTACTCAATAGTTACATATTTATAACACAAAATTGTTCTAATATATGGTTTTGAAGATAAAAGGTAATTTCTAGTTTTTATGACTTAAATCTAGAAAACACTTGCATGAGCACGAAGATAGTTTTAAAGTGCTAAAAAAACACCAAAAATGGACAAAATGTATTGTTAGTGCTCATCGGGTTTGTTTAAGATTGATTGTCCTCCTTAAAATGAACATTTGAAAAATTCCCAAGTAATGAAGTTGTTAGGTTAGTATCCTCTAAGAAATCAATTTGACGATAAAAGGAGAATGGTGTATTTATGTTCTAGGTTCAACAACCTATTATAGGCAGTATGCAATTCTTCCTTTCCTTCACATTATTATTCTCACAATATTATGTGGCTTGTGTGTATAATATTATGTGAAGGACGAGGAGTTTGGGATTGTTGAGAGGTAGATATTAGATAGATAGGGTAATTATGGAAATTTTGATGTACAATATAAATTTATTCATGCAATTCATTGATGTTCTATTAGTATTTTATTTGTGTGAAGGAAGTCCAAACTCAATGCTAGTATTGGGTGAGATTGTAAAATCAAAATTTCATAATTTTTGCTTGATGCTATCATGGCTATCCATAGTGGAGGATTACCTCTTGAAAATTTCCCTTGAATACACACACAAAAAAAATATTATGTCTCACATTACATATTGATACGTCCTTTAAGTGGTTATAGTGGTTTAATCATCTAATCCCTAACCTCAACTTTTAACCCCTATCCTCAACATTTGAATGTTGGATATATTCTTATGACTAATATATAGTGACCATTATACAAAATTTTATTGCCCCTTAATATTATTGGGGTGTTAATACTTATGTGCATTTGTATTTCTAAAGTTAATTTATCTCAATATCCCTTAAAAATAGTAAGTAATGCTAATGAACACCATTTTCCCAAATATGTCATAGCCAAATATTTCTAAAATTAATTTATCTCAATATCCCTCCCTTGAAAATATTAAGTAATGCTGATGAACACCATTTTCCCAAATATGTTGTAGCCAAATTTGTCGTAAAAAGACAAGTCATTGACTTCCTATTTGTAAAACATATCAACATGTTTATCTAATAACGAAAATTAATAATTAAAGATCAAATATCAGCATTTAGTTCTTTGAAAAGACATTTCATCTCTAAGAGAAGGAAACTCATCATTTCACCCTTCAAATGAAAGACAACCATTAAAATTATTTGTTTATACATCAACACCATAAAAATTATTTGTTTATACATCAACAGGATAATAGCTAGAATTACCCACAATCTCTATATTCCATGGTAGTTGAGGCATATTAGTTAACTTGTCTAGTATCCAAGTTGGACATACCTACTTGGAGATCAAAGATGACAAGATTTAGTAAGCACACGATGTCTAAATGGAAGTTGAAAAATCATGGATAAACATTGTGGGTGCTTGTGTGATAAAACTGAGAGTTTTTAAAGGGTTGCTCTTATTAGTGACCAGGGACTTTAATACCATGTTTTCACCTAGGTTAACTTTTTATATGCGTTAGTAATTTACATAATTCTCTCAAGATAATATTATGTAATCTGTTGAATATAATGTAATATTAATTATATATAGAGGATACAATATTTTTCTTTGTATGGTTTTTATTTAGTTTATTTAGTTTATGAGTGTTTGTGTTGATTTATATACTAGAAAGAAAAATCATATTTATTTAAAGTTATTGGAAAAACATGTGTGCATGATTACTTTTGTATTTTTTGCATTTGAGGTTGGCACTATGATGTCTCCTTCAATTTATGCAAGAAGTCTAGTATATATTTAACATAGTTACTAACTTAACAAGAACTTGATCTAAAAATGAGAGCTTTAGTGCTAAAAATTTATATTTTTGTGTCAAAAAAATACTGAAATCAATCTTTAAATTGAAAATTAGTTCCATTAGTGGCACCTTTTTTTTCTTTTTCTTGAGGTTAAAATTACAACCTTTTGCAACCATGTTTTGTAATCTTATTAACAAAAACTATAAAATGAACCTCCGAATTGAAAAATGGTTCTACCAATAACACCCTTTTATATTTTTGAGGTTAAAATTAAAACTTATTTAAAACCATGGCCTTAACAACATGTGATGTTGCAAACAAAATATTTAAATCAAACCTTGAATTGAAAAATAGTTTTATGAATAACATCCTTTTGTTTTTTGGAGGGTTAAAATGACTACTTGTTTGAAACCACGGCCTTAACAATCATCACAATTGCAACAAAAATCATAAAATCAACCCCTAAATCAAAAGAATGTGATACTAATAGTGTCATTTTTATTTTGGACTTAAAATTGTAATCTACATGTCCTCATGTCAATGTGGTTGGCGTGGATGCATTGGTGCCCAGTCCAGAACCCTCGGTGGCTTCACATGGATATTCCAAATGAAGCAATTCTTTGATCTGCACCAAGTGTCAACTTTACAAAAGGTAACTCTCATATCCTTGAATTTAGAACCTGATTCATTTGTATGGTATCAATGGCTTTGTGAATGAAAAATGGATTCTATTTTCTCATGGTCCATTTTTATGGATGAATTAATAGCACATTATGGGGATATTAATAACAACACATTCTTTGGTCAATTGATAAACCTATGGCAAAGAGGTCCAATGCCAGAGCACATTCAACAATTTCAAATGCTAAGTCTTAGAGTAAAGAACAGTCTAGGTGATAATTTGATTGATCTCTTTATGGGAACTTTAAAATAGATCATTCAACATGAGGTGCATCTCTTGGAACCTAAATCCCTGGAGCATGCTTTCATTGTGGAGAGGAAATTTGAAAGTAAAAATATGGCTACTAGAAGGGTGGTCATTAACAACTACAAAGAGCACCATGTTCCCTCTGTTAACCTCACCTCACTCAACCTACAATTTTTAAACCTCAATAAATGGATGAAAGAAGAGAAAATGGATTATGTTTCAATTGTGACAACAATACAATAAGGGGCATAAGTGTGATGAGAGGAAATGATTCTACATATTTTTTTAAAAGGAAGAAGATCAATAATTGGGACCATCACAAGATATGGAACTAGAAGAGACTATTCTAACCATATCTTACTTATCATGCATTAATTGACATCAACACTTGTCAAACTCTAAAGATAGAGGATATATAAAAGAGATAAACTTAACATTGTCGATTGATTCTGGTAGTACCCATAACTTCATAAATTGAAAATTAGTCAAACTTCTCACTTGCTTTATATATCCAACACCAAAGTTTAAAGTAATGATTGTAGATGGAGACACAATAATTTTTTTCAGAAAAAGTGTCATGATATTAAGCTCAATATGGGGGAGTATTTATTGGATATTTCAATGATTGCAATTTATTGGATATTTCAATGATTGCAATCCAAATGGGTGGTGCTAATGTTTTATTAGGGGTCCAATGGTTAAAATCATTGGGAACAATGGATTTTAATTGTTAGTAACTTTTCATGGGAAATCCTTTAAAGTGATAAGCTCTAACAACATGAAAAAATTGCAAAAAGGGACACCATGGTGTAATTGCAGAATTGTGATTTCTAGGTGTTTGATGGTCCAGGGAATAACAACAATTATTTAATGTACCCTTGGTATCCTACTTTACTTGTCAAACCAGAGTTTGTACAAACTTAAGAGGTGCTATGAACTATATGTGCAGTATGAAATTTTCGGTAGCAAAGGGTTAAAAATGATCAAAGGTTGGAAATGTGCAGGAAATCAAATGACAGAAAGCAATTTTGAATTAATTGCTTTGAAGGAAACACACCAACTTGAAAGTACAAATAATCTAAAGTTCATGAAAATAAATTATTCTAATGCATCAAAGACTATTGAATGAGGAAAGTTACACTGAAGCAAAAGATGAATCTAATCTGAAATTATGACAAAGAATTGTGATAGAAGTAAAGTTGCAAACTATGATAGAAAAATTGTAATGGAAATGAAACTACACTAATGCATGAACAAAGCAATCTTACCCCTTTATCATTATCAATATAAATGTGATTTTATTGTTTTTTTATGCTTTTAAGAAAATAAGATTAAATTAAGTCAAAATCTGAAGCTAAAACTGACCTACAAGAGATTTCTATAGGAATTGTGCATTTCTACAGGATCTACATAGTTTCTATAGGATACTTGTTGGACAGTCAGTCTTGAAAGAAATTTTGTACAGTTTTGATAAATTTTTGAGGAAAAATCCTAAGTATATGTAAAGTTCATGGAGGAAGAAGGAAAGATAGAGAGCGCGCAGCTATGGTGCATCCAGCAGGGAAGTGTGCAGAAGCAGGAAAGTGCACAAAAGGAAAACAACACACAACTTAGAGAATACACGCTTGAAAAATAAAGCCAGAAGAATAAAACAAGGAAATAAATCATAACAAGAGAATGACAACCCGACATTCCATAAATAGATGAGCAACATAAAGGCATCATGAAGGTTGAAAAGCTGAAGAAAGGCATTGAATAACCAATTAATTGAGTTGGCCATGCATTGTAATGGGATATTTTTGGATGGATAGATTAGGGTTCTTAGCCTTAGATTTTGATATAAATATGTAATGGGATGGGAGATTATGGGTGCAATCATTTGGTGCAACTAGGTATTATTCTGATGAAGTTTGATTATGATAGACTAGGTTCTATTGCATTCTGATTGATGCAAAGTCCATAGTTATTGAATGTAATAGTTGAAGGTTGAGAAGGATGAATAAAGGAATGATAAAGATATATTACATAATCATGTGTTGTCTCTGTTTTTGTGTTTGATTATGAATAAGATTTTCCTACATCATATAATAGCTTCATATGATAGTTAAGAATGGTGCAATGATTTAGGTCTGTGACAGTAACAAATCTGTACAATAAGCTAGAATATGATAAGTATAGGAATCTGAATCATGAGTAAGTTAATAACATAACATAATAGAGTTATGCACATAATATAATAAGGAAGAATGAACTGAATGTTGGTCTTCCATTCCTTTACCACTACAGAAGCCTGGTTCTTTTAGTCCCCATAGATACCTCAGGTGAGACTTCACCTACACAAGCAGGTGATGTTGAAAGGGCCGGTGTCTAGTGGGTTTTGTTGGTCTTAGATAAACCGAACCTTGGGTATTACAACCCACACACAAAATAGCTCTAAGAAATGGTTTTGTTGTTGGGATCGAGACTTTGTGATTAAGGGGATGTTTTGGAGGTCGAATAAGAAGGAGATATAATAATGCTTGGAAACGAAGGAACAATAATTCACATGACAAGATAACATAAACCCTCGGATGAGTGACAAGAAATGGATACAAAAGTACATGTTCACAAATCTACATGAAATTTTCTTTGGCGGATTTCTGGTTATTCTAATAGAGTGGCTAGAAAGATTGGTGTAGAAAACTAGAAGGTTCAATGCCACAACACCAAGGAATTGGACTCCCGAATTGGTAAGAAAATTGAATTTTGTAAGTAACCCAACTACTCGAGAAATTGATTTTTGGTTGGATAGCGTACTAGGTGGTTATGTTACATATTTTGCAGTAGATTGTATTCAATCATATAGTGTAATAGAAAGGGAAATTTTCAAAGGTAGGAGGTATAAGAGGTAAAAAAATAAGGCTGATAGAAGAGAGTCGTGTAGTGAGCCAGAGGGGAGAGAACCTTGCGCATTAGTCTGAATCATGGAGGTACCATACCTAGGGGGAGAAGAAGAGGAGTTCTAGTCCATTCTGATAATAGAAGAGGAAACAAGTCCTAATCAGACATGATCCTACATCGAATCCATGACCTTGTGTGTGTCACCACAATCAAAAGTAATTTTTAAATATGTGTTCAAAGCAACTGTAGTTAGCCAAGGAGAATTGAGTAGTAGCAGTCAAAAAAATGGAAGTAGTGGGCAGAGTCATAATTAGAGTCAACCAGAATCACCAAGAGGAGGGACTACATCGAACAACATGGTCAGGGTGGATAATAATCACCAAGAGGAGGGACTACATCGAACAACATGGTCAGGGTGGATAATACTCTTAGGTTGTCGGATTTCCAAGGAGTTGGATCAAAGAACCCAGAACAACACTTGTTTGTGTGTGAGATGATTTGGGAAACAAAGAATGTACATGATGAAGTTGTGAAGATTGTGCAATTAGCGAGGACATTTAGAGGTCATGTGTTAGTATGGTATATGAAGTTACAAATCACCATTCCTACAAGACATGCCAAGATGTTGGTAGAGATTAAGAAAGCATTATTGAAGGAGTTCAAAAAGCCAAATTTGGAGTTGTATCACATCACATAATTGAAGGAGATCAAACAAGTACAAACATAGTCGGTATGGAATTACGACCAGATATTTAAGGATTTGATGGGTAGATTAAATTTCCAGATCCCATATCAACAACACCAAGAACGGCTTATTGTAGGGATTCTACCACACATTTGCAAGTCATTGATCCAGTAGAAGGTTGCGTCGCAGCCCAAGGCACTAGAGATTGCAATGAAACTAGAGTCATATCTAGTGGGAGATAGTGGCGGAATGAAGAAAGTTTAGATGCAGTTGGATGCATTGACAATTAAATTGGAAAAAAATAACTAAGGGAAAGGAGAAACGTGAGAAAATCTAGTTTACAAAATGTAGGACCGAAGGCCATCACAAGGACGAATTCCCAGCATTCGAGCAATATTTGGCGATGGGAGCACCGAATCCATTATCAAGAGGAGGATACTGTGAGATATGTAAGAAATGGGGTCATCAACCAATGGAGTGTCCACTATTACAAAAGTACCAGAGTACGCCAAATAGCTTATTTTGTAATTTTTGCAAATTGGTAGGACACGAGGAGAAGTATTATCATCCGTTCAAATTAATGAGGGAGCGCATATTAGATATGTACATGATCCAGGAAGAAAATGTTGTAGCAGAAGCAGGGGGTCCATAATACAATAATCAAAGAGGTTTCAATCAAGGGAACAAAGGAAAATTTGGACAAGGCCGAGGTAGAGGGAATTTTGGAAGAGGAGGAAGAGGACCGATTATATGTTACAACTGTAATCAACCTGGACACTTGGCCCACGACTGCCAGAATCCATGTATGATGTGCACATATTGCATATAAATGGATCACTCGACATAAGACTATCCCCAAATAGTTGTGAAGCGGCGGGCCAGAGGAAACCAAAACTAGAATTTGAATCAAAATGTGCAGATGATATCAACCAAAAGACATAATGAAGGACTCAGAGTATTCATTGTTATGTGCGGAGGAGATAGAACAAGGATTGATAAGATAGATGAAGAAAAGCAGACTGAAGAATGGGTAAGAAAGTCAGTAGAGAATATTCCAACCTTTGATCCTTATCAAGAAAAGGAGACATATCAAAGGGAAAGGAAATAAGTACTCAGAGCGGATTGGGGAGCATCAACATCAACTACACCTCATGAAGAACATCACACTATTTCAGAGAAGCCAATGGGGAAGGTAAGTATGCTAACATAACTCTTGATAAGTTGTGTAGAGCTAATCAAATATGAGGCTATGTTGAGTAGATTATCCGACATGTTTGATAACTACACAAGAGGAAGGGAAACATATGTGGCACAAAGCATGGTAAATTAGGTAATACGCAGGAAGCGAACCAATGAAGAATTCAAATTCAACACACATATTGGAGAGTATGATTGGATAATATTATTTTGGACTTAGGTTTTGACGTGAATGTGTCACCTAAGAAGACATGGGAGTTGATGGGAAAACCTAATTTGGTATGGTCTCTTTTTCATCTAAGGTTAGCGAATCAACACAAAATAGTTCTGATTGTTTGATTGACACAAGTAACTGTGAACATAGATGGGTGTGCAACATGGAAGAATTTGAAGTTATTGAGATCATGGATGACAATCAACCATATCCATCACTGATGGGATTGGAATGGGATTCTGATAACCAAGCGATCATCAACTTGAAAAGGAGGGAGATGATATTTGAGGTTGGAGATTTGAAAGTTACTGCACCCCTGGACCCATCATAAGGAAAGAGATACATAGAACCAACAAGAGGGAATGACATTGACAATTGATATAACATGACTGCGTGGATGGAGGATTTTGTCAACCCGACAACGGATGGTGCTTTGAGTTGGTGAAGTATCAGTTCATGTGCGTCAGATTATGAAGAAGGTCTAGAGTATTGGAAACAGAGAATGCATGAAGTGTCAACTAGACAATGTGTGCACAACACTCGATCCTTGCGCTGGATTGGAACAAAGCTATGCAATCCTCCCATGTATGATGGATTAACTAATATAATTATGTTTGTAAAATAATTTGAGTTGTAGGTACTTGAACATAAAAGGTTGTTAGCACTAGATGTGGTATTAAAAGAAACTCCATCCAGATGATGGGATGCACACAGAGAGGGAATGAAAGATTGGTCACAATGCAACAAACTAATGCAAATAAGGTTTGGCATTGAGGAATAATTTTTTTTGCAAAACTATACAGGGGAGAGTAACCCATCAGGTCATGTGGAAAAGTGTAGGGATTTATGGGGTTTGGTACCAGAGACAGAGTGGACGCATAAATTTATACACACATTGGACACAATTCCAAAGAACTGGTATTTGTAGTTGGAAATGCGCAGGGAGACAATAAGATGGGAAGAACTGATCTAAAGGTTCAAATCACGTTTACATTTGAAAATGAATATCCATCCATAGATGCAACACTACATGTGATTCAAATGAAGATATTCTTAGAAAAAGAGATGATGGAGGTGATACCAGTATGTAGCGCACATAGATCCAAGATGACTGTCTGTGAGCTACTGGAGAGCTATAATGTAACCAAGGAAGAGTATGGTTAAGAGGATCCTAGGAATCTAAAAATACCTGAGACACAAGGATAACAATCCGTAGAAGGGTTGGAGCTTGAATATGTCACATATGCACAACCTATAAAGACACGAAAGGTAAACATTGGGACGAAAAAGTATCCCAAGTTTACAAAGATAGGAGATTATTGGAGTGAGGAGAATAGTAGGAGACTTAGGCGAGATGAATATCCCACTGAAACCCGAAGCTAAGACAGTGTGCCAGAGGCCTTACAAGTTAAATCTGAGGTACAAGGAGAAGGTGAAAGATGAAATAGATAGGATGTTGTATGCAAGAATCATCGAACCGATAGAAGAATCTGAGTGGATCATTTTGATGGTGGTGCAGGAAAAGAAGACAAGAGGAATCATGATTTTCATAGATCTAAGGAAGTTAAATGACGCATGATTACATGACCCATTTCCAACACCATTCACGGATGTGGTACTAGTGAACGTAGGAGGCCAATAAACTTACTCTTTCACAGATGGATTCTTCAGGTACCATCAAATAAGAATCACGCAGGAGGATCGACACAAGACCACTTTTGCGACATAATGGGGAAGTTATCAATATATAGTTATGCCCTTTGGATTAAAGAACACCCCTGCTGTGTTTTCCAGGGTAGTGGTTGCAGTATTCAAGGAATTCATCCATAAGTTCCTAGAATTCTACTTCGATGATTGAACGGTGTTCAGTCTACTGAAGGATCATATATAATTTCTTAGGCTTATGTTGGATCGGTGCAGGAAGTGTCAAATTTAATTGAACTTGAATAAGTGCATTTTTTGCACACCGTTTGGAATTTTATTGGGACATGTAGTGTGAAAACAAGGACTATTGGTAGATTGATCCAGGTGGATATTGCTAGCCACCCACTTGTTCCAAATTCCAACTGGCTCTTCTTAACAATTTTCAATTCAACACATTTCTTTGTAATGGGGAAATTTCTTTGTAATTGTGGGTTATGAACTTATGGGGCTATCGTGAAACCCTACACAACATCTAGGTGGATATTGGTGGCCTCCCACCTATTCCAACTGGCTTATTTTGAAATTTTTCATATACAACTTTTTGTACTTCTAGGGCCGTTTTGGGGCTCTAAACAATGTTTTCTTGGCT
>CBVK0102110282.1:0-10159 GCA_900067695.1 Picea abies
TCAACACATTCTTCTATACTTCTTTGTAATTATGGGTTCTACACTTCTAGAGTTGTCTGAAGCCCTACACATATTCCAGGTGGATATTGGTGGCCTCCCACCTAATCCAATTGGCTTATTTTATATGTTTTCATGTTAGCACATCTTGTTGTACTTCCAGGGTCGTTTTGGGGCCCTAAAAAATGTTTTTTTGGTGTTCCATAGTCAAACTGTAAACATAGTCAATGTTTGATGGAATAATGTGTAATTCTTAAAAACACCTTTCCAACATGCTATCACGTGCCTAAAACGAAGATCGTGTACAAAAATTATGACCTCGAGAAGTTAGTGTACTAACTTACTCAGAAGGGACCCACATGACTTTTGGCATTTCATCTCCTAAGGTTAGGTTTCTAAATGTCTAAGGTTTTGACATT
Source organism: Picea abies (assembly GCA_900067695.1). Taxonomy (NCBI): domain Eukaryota; kingdom Viridiplantae; phylum Streptophyta; class Pinopsida; order Pinales; family Pinaceae; genus Picea; species Picea abies. The sequence continues at coordinate 417 of CBVK0102110282.1, forward strand.
CATGTTTATCATAAAAATACCTTCAGAGCCTCATTGTAATCATCTTCTTGCGAATGAACGTAGTCGTCACATCTCTTCTTAGAGATAAATATGCCACCATCCTAACGAGTCTTGCACTCTGTATTTTTACAGTCTCTTTACAATTCTTTCATTAATAGACATCAAGTATTGTTGTATTTCTCTGTTTCTGGAATTTTCATGATTATTTCATTGTAATTTTTCTTCCAAAAATAATTTCGATCACAACTACTGCAAATATCTGTAGTTGAGATGTCCAAATCTTTCATGCCAAAGCCTAGTCAAAGCATCGACATGTGCAATGAAAGAGGAACCGAAAGAAGACTCAAAAGAAGCAAACTTATACAGTCGAGAACTATGATTTAATTTTGCAGATACAACAATAATGTATGTATTTTGTAGTTCTCGAATGATTACATCATTAGGAGAAAACTCTATTGTTTTCCTGTTACCAGAATGACAAATCTAATGGATAGAGAGAATATTTGTAGAGATGCGAGAAATAAGAAGAATATAATTAATGCACCCTTTATCTAACTGCATTGTTCTGGATCCAAAAACATCCATCTATGTAGTCTCCAACTGTAATCTGTGAAATGTTACATTTAGATATAGAAGCCAACAACTCATGAGAATGAGTCATGTGGTGTGAAGCACCATAATCAAATATCCAACTATCTGAAGATGCATACAAGGATTGAGTTGATAAGGCATGTCCTTTACTAGTAGAAGAAGGTTTGGGCACTGAAATCTTATGTTGCCTCATGGCTTCATTCAAAGCTTCAAGTTTCAACCAACATTTATATTCTATATGCCTAAGTCCGCCACAAAAAGTACAAGTGGCATTTGACTTCTTCTTCCTTGTCTTAGAGGAAGACTCACCAGAATTGGAAGATGGAGGAAAAGGTTTTGTTTTATGTTGAGGCTTGGAGGTAGACTCACCAGCTTGAGAAGAATATTTCTTCTACTTATATTGATTCTTGTGCTTAGTTTTGCAGGTATGGGCCACAAGAACCTTATTGTTAGAGCTAGAAAGAACATCTAATTGAGTAAGCTTAGATTTTTCTTTGGCAAGACGCTCACAAAAAAGCTCAAAGGAAGGCATTTTAAAATCACTTCCCAATGCATCCATAGTAGAATAAAATGCAGAAGAAAATATATGATAAGGACCTTTTAGCTTAGATAAAATCAATAAGATGCACTCGTCATCTGATTTAGTTTTTTCACACTCTTTTAGTTGTGCCACCAGTAGCCTGAATTTGGTAAGATAGTCTTCAATGGATGCATGCTCATCAGGTACCAGCTATTAAAAATATTCTTCCAATTGTAGGGCTCAAAATTCATTGACTTTTCAAAATAAGAAGTCCAACTTGTCCCAACTTGCTTTCAAAGTTTTACAATCAACAATATGGAACAAGAAGTTATCTGATGCATGCAACCCAATGAGGCCAATGGCTTTATCAATTTTATTTTGTTAAACCAACCTCTTGATTTCTTTGGTGAACACAGGTTGAGCCTCCACTAACATCTTCCAGTTTGATTGCAACAATTGTTGCATCTTACCGGAAGAGCTGGACGTTTTCTGGATGAGTTGGATCTTTGTCGGACGAGCTGGGCGTTTGCTGGATGAGCTGGATCTTTGTTGGACGAGCTGGGCGAGTTGTTGGATGAACTAGATCTTTGTTGGATGAGCTGGGCGAGTCGATGGAGGCTTTCCAATTTTGCAGATCGATTTTGTGTTGTGCCCTTCTTTTTTGGCGATGGCGTATTGGTCCTTGCATCTTTATGTGCCTAACATCACTCCTACCCAGCCGACATCACTCCTACCCAGCCGATACCAGAGCCACAACACCAAATTGCTAACAGATGGAAGAAAATAAGACTTATGAGTGTAGGCGCTTGATCTAGTCGCAAATTTCTATGCCACCGAGGGAATTAATGAAAGCAAACGTGAGATTCTAAGCCACGCATAACATTAATCTCTCAAGACAGAAGGCAACGAGTAAGACCATCGATGGTGGAGACAAGGGAGAATAACAGTTGTAATAAAAAAAAATCGACGCCTTACCCTACAATGAATGACAACTTGTATCTCTTAGCAAAATATGAGAAGGGGTTTTGCATAATAGCTCTGATACTATGTACATATTGAGAAAAAACAATATCATAAATACATAATTAGACAACTGCGAAAAACAACAATTTTTTACAAATGAGAAAATGATCTATTAGATCTGTTTGTTTGATTACATTAAAGAACTCTCTATTTATAATAAATAAGTTAAAAGGAAAAAATGTTAATGAACGTATATAGATAACAATGTTAATGAAGGTATATTAAAGTAATAAGACAAAGAGATCCCTGAATAGTTCACCCACTCCATTAATAAGTCAAAAAACACACATGGTGTGATTCCACGTACAACCAAGAAAGATGACATGTACTCCCTGTAATAAGTTTGTAATAAGTTTTAAGTAAACTTATAGATACATCAACATTGTTTAGTCAAAGTTTGGTTAATGAAGTTATTGTTTTAGTTATATCCATTTTCACGGTTTCTCATTCCTGTAAATTCAATTGAAAATTTTCGTTATATTTTGGCATGTGCACGGTTTCTCATGACCGTAAATTATTGAATATTTTCGTTATATTTTGGCATGTGTTGTTTAAATGCTCAGTGAGCAGTTTTTGTAGGAGACAGATTAGCATATATATATAAACATTAGATTCATGCAATCACGTTACAAACTTCAGAGTCAATATTGGGCCAGTGCTTAGGCATAAATTGAACATGGCCCAATATCCCATTTACATATAAGTAGTGCATCCATAATATCAGTAATATATGAGTTGATTATAGCGAAACTTAGTATCGCGCATACTCGTCCCTAGCATAGTAGTTGCCCTGTGGAGCATACACTGGACGACGACGCGGTGGCGGCGGCGGCGGCGGATCAACCACATAAGTTTGTCGTCCATAATATTCTTGAGGCTTCCGAATAGGTTGATGTACATATCCACCTTCGTAATCATCCTCGTCCTCATCATCTACACCCAAAATATTATATTGTGATCAGAAAATTATTTTCTAGTGATACCATACGAGAAAACTTCCAGCAGTACAAAAGCAGTTTGAAGTAAGCCTTACCAGAGACCCCATACGATACATGGGGTTGGAAGACAGGACGGGTATGACCTGGCGTGAACAACGAACCAACAAATATGTTTCAGATTTTTGTTAACCACCAAACCAAGCACGATATAGATATGGACCTTTAACCAAAAGAAAACCCTACTTGGTACTTACCAGGAGGAGCAGGGTAGTTATAGACAGGGGCACGGTTGTATGGCCTTCGAGGTGGTGCAGGATCGTAATCATCAAAAGGGACAAAGCCATGGCCAGGGTAACGGTCATGTGACCGAGGCCCAGGGCGACCGACCCTGAATTGTGCGCTTAAACCCCGATCGGTTTCACCATCATCCTCGGCATTCGTTTCTTGGGCCTTATTATCAACTTGAGGAGCTTGCTCCTTTGCTTCTCCTCCAGTTGGATATCCCGGAGGTGGCTGACGTTTATTTACAGCAGCCATTTCTTCTTCTGCACCAAAAATTGTAATCCACAACACAAGCAAAGCAATTCAGGTCAGTGCACAATAATGAAGAAAACACATAAAAGATTGATAGAGGGCGACCAGTGAGAGCTTACTGAACTTCACTTCACTTGATTTCACCTGGACCTGTCTGCTCTGGTTTGCTGTGCTATGTTGCTACTGCCCAATTGTATGTATATATATACGTCTGGAATGAGTTAGAAACATGAAGCAATTAGGTGTTGATGTGGACTGTTAAAGTTGGATATACACGTATTATGCTTGGATTCGTTTATAGATGTATATCATACGAATTACATATGGAATAAGATCACCGTCTTTCGGTTTTATTCATATCTGGGATATGTTCTGTAGCTTTTAATAAAGAGAAGAATCAATTCAGTTTTATTATTTTCAGTCTATCCGTCGGAAGGATCACGCAAGTTTTTCTTTTTGTAAAGAGGAGTTGAATGTAAGTCTATGCGTACGAAGGATCTTGCAAGTTTTTCTTTTCAAATGTAGTAGCAGTTTCTTCCTTCTACTAAGGTGTGGGATTCTTAAGCAAGTGAATATCTTTTTTTTTAATTACTTTACATGAGTATATTAAACAAATTTGGAATACAACTGGATGTAAAAGAAATATAATGATGATGATTAACATCCACTAGGATTTAATTGGTCTATAGTTTTGTTGACTTAAGAGGTTAGGAAGGTTGGTAGTATGACAAATATTTTGAAAAAAAGATCTGGATCATCCCATGAAGTTTTAGGAATTGACCAATGTCTAATTTCACTATGGAGCTAGTGAGAATTTGTTGTTATCTTAGCAATGCTTATTTTTTTTCTTTACACTTGTCAAAACAAATATAGATAGTTTTGATCTTTTAGATTAGGGTTGATTATGTCCTTATAATACCTTAATTTTCTTTTTTCCTCTAACTTTTTATCACACCACATTTTCTCCTTAAATTTTGATTTTATGATATTTTTAATAAAATATTTATTTTGCAAAATGGTTTCATGATTCCCCAATAGTTTAGATTAGGGTTGATTACGTCCTTATAATACCTTAATTTTCTTTTTTCCTCTAACTTTTTATTACACCACATTTTCTCCTTAAATTTTGATTTTATGATATTCTTAATAAAATATTTATTTTGCAAAATGGTTTCATGATTCCCCAATAGTTTAGCCAAGACCAAGCATCTTTATGTCATCGTGGCTTGAGTCGATGGTAGTTACGAATCCATTTTGAAACAATTTTAGGAAGCCTCTTGTGTTGGCTTCTTGGTGTGGGGTATATATCTAAAATACTTTTAGGTGTTTGGGTGATCATATGGTGTGATTAGTTGAGACAACTAAAATTCTTGCAAAACATACAAGGTATGCTATTTTCTTTCTCTTTTGGGAGGGATTGTTGTATATCAAAGATATCTAAGGCCTCCTCCTCTTTCTCTACCATATCTTCCTAGCTTAAACAATGTTTTTTGAAGGACAAGAATGGGGGGGAGATATGGCTATTCTTAAGAGTAAGAGTAGTTACTACCACTACCGGGTTTTGCATAGTTGATTGAGTTATTGGTTACAAAGGCAACTGAGAAGCATTCAATGATGTTGGTTTCTAGGATAGTGATATCTCTAAAGGAAGACAAATTCTTTTGACCATTATTTCTCCTTGATTTGGTGCCTTACTTGGGGTACGAGGAATCTGTTTCTTTGTTGCAACTAGTTCGGTGTCCATGGGTATTTCCTTGCTAATTAAATGATCCTCTTGCAGTTCCTTGTCCCACAAGATGGGTTTCCTTTCTCTTTTGATTTTTAGATACTTAACATATTGGGATTCATGTGTCCTTTTTGGAGGTAATCTCTACATTGGATTGCAACCTACTCATAATCAAGAGGTTGGGTCTAGGTGCAACCTTTAGCTATCAAATTCATTTTTATAGGAAATCCTTTGTTGAAATCCTTGTCTACGCAGATGTAGTCATAGGTAGTAATATGCCTTCACTATGTGTTGGCATGGGAAAATGACCATTTTCAACTAAGGTCCCAATTACATTTCTATGTTGAAATGGGAAGGCCTCCAGTTATGTCCCAACTACCATAATCTAGGTATGAGTTAAATGAAATAAAGATAGCATGCAATGGAACAATGCAATATGTGACGAAGCTACTACATCCTAGCTAGACATTGTAACAAGATATGGTAACGCAACCGATACCAAGGGGGATAGTCCATTATGTCCACAAAAAATGGACTTGAATTAGACCCTCCCATCTTCCTCTGGAAGTACAATAATCCAAATCATGGGAGACGCTTCTCTCCAATAAAACCAACAAGTTCAAATGAAAAAGGATTAGCTATATAACACAAGAGAGAATAGTCAACTGCCAATGTGCATGAATAATCAAATATTCTAAGAAACCAATGTTAAAATATGAAATAAGAGATGATATAGGACAATTACTGGAAAATAATTTATCCATCTCGACAATATATTCATCCCAATGATTATACAATAAATGGATGCAATCCCCTCTAGATCTAAATATACTCTCACATTGACAACTCATTAGTAGATAAGGATGACAACTTGTAAAGAGTTGATCTATAACTTTGTGATTGTATATGGACTCACAGGTTAATAATCCCCCCCATTCATAACTCCAAATAATCATAACAACAAGGAAACAAGAACTAGTTCGTAGACTAGTTTCATTTCAATATTCAATCTAGAAAATCCTAGTATTTGAACATATGAGCTCCAATATATAGAATTTATCCATTGATGTCAACTCCAATATTTGATGAGAAAAATTGTAAGAAATGAATCAACTTTAAGTTTGACTTGGCATCCCTAAAAATTCCTAACAACTCAATCAAATGTCAAGCAACAATGCTAGGGCTAACGACCATTCAGGTGAACAAAAAGTTCACAATACTTCTCTTAGAAAATGACAAACAAGTAGTGTCAATCAAAATCCCAATCATATTTTTATCACAAGTGATGAAATATTCAAAACTTTTTTGTTATTTTTTGTATTGAATCTTGAGTCTCAACATCATCATCAATATTCCCCCCTTTGTCAGTTGAAAGGTGAGAAGTATGTTGAAGCAATCTAGGCTTGAGATTTAGATTCTTCTTTTCTTCAATATATTTTTCATCATTGTATCCAATGGTTTTGATAGATCACTAACCATTTTCGTTTCATCAATATAATTTCCCCATTGATGTGAAAAATAATACCTTTCTCATTTGATTTTTGTAGTTCCTTCCATTAAAAGTGAAAAGGAGCACCATTTTGGAGTCATGGAATCAATTTTCAATTTGAATTGGGCCCAATCATGCCCAAAATGATCATTTGTAATAATTGATTCAAATCCATCTAGTTTTGTAAATTTTCAATGAACATATGTCTTTACCTCTTTCTAAACTCGATAGTAAAAATTATGAAAAATCTTCGCTTCTATATGCCATCACCAAGAGCTCATCCAACAATAATTAATTGTTTTATTTTTAAACTTCTTCTTCTTACAACATTTTTCTATAATATGGTTTATCTTCCTACAATGAGACAAGGATGGAGATCAAAACAATTTGTTTCTGTATGGCCAACTTGGTGCCAATGCTAGAACTTATCGAGGATTTCCTCAATGTGTTTATCATCAACATCATTAACTCCTTCATCAAATTTTTGAACATTTGAATCTTTCCCTTTCAAACCTTTGACAAGAAATATGGCGCTCACAAATTGAACTAGTATGGAGTAGTCCAGAGTATGAAACTTAATGTATTTTTCATATCCTAAGCCATGCCAATTATTGTTAAATTATGATTCTTCCCAAGATGTGACAATGATCTTGGAATTGTTGATTTTCGTGAATGTTTTCTTTTGTAACTTTAAAATAAAATCCAAGCTTCCATTCACATTCACTTATATTTTTTTTTGTATCACTCTATGCTTTGACACCTTTGTATTGTGATTCATCTTCAATAATTCATTATTAATGGATATTTCCTTGTCATAACCAAGTAAATATTTGTTGATAGGTCAAATTGGCTTGTCAATATAGTAAGGGAAAATGATCAATGGTGATTCCCAATTAGACTCTCTCCCATTTGGAATGGAGAGTTTCAACCAGTATGTGGGCCTAGTTGCCAGTAAGAATTATAAGAAAAACAGGAAGACAAGTAAATTCCCCCCCAAAATAATTCTAACTAATCCTAAATCTAATATAATAAATGAAAAATAGAACTATCTATTCTAACATTTTCTAACCTATCTTGTAGGAGAGTTTATAAAAATATAGATATAATATAAAATTGTATCATTTCTTACAAAAATAGTTCATGACAAACAATAATATGTCAAAGAAATAAAGCTACATATGTGGATCACAAATAGTTGTAGATTACACCTGCAACATCACCCCCATATCCATTATAAGTCATAAAGGCATAAGCATCTTAAATAACATGTACAAAAATAGTTCATATAGCAAATCATTGAAGAAACTCATGAAACAACAACACATGTAGAATAGTCCCATATACAGTTAAAAACATTTATGGTCCCGAAATTCCTTCTGTTCTTTAATGAATAAGATATAATAGCACCATTTGATGCTATAATTGTACCATTAGATATAATAGTACCATCTCAGTTTATTTTTTTGTTTGAACCAGTTGTATGCTTGTTTTTCTAATAGGGAATTTTCTTTTTGGGTTGTTCATTTTCATCCTTATACCTTTCTAGGATTTGCAATTCTTGAACCTCACTCTTTAACCTCATAACTTACTTTTTATTTAACTAGGAGGTTATAATCAAGGTTGTCTGAGTGACTAAATCTTCATTTGGTATTGAAGTTTCACCCCTCTCATTGCTAGTATCTGTAGCTAAGCCATTTATCCTGAAATCCATAATTGTAGGTAACTCTTCCTTGTTAATGTTATTAGTTGAAGAAACTTATTTTTTGTTGACAAAAGACTGTCCTCCTTCCATCATGTTAATACTTTCTAAAAACTCATAGAAAGAATGATGAGATTCATCTAACTCAAGAGTTTTTCTAGAGTTTGGTTCAGAGACTTGAACTTTTTTTCTTTTAGTGGCTTTATCCAATACATGATTCAATTCTTCATTTCTCTTTTGATCTTCTTGGATCATTTTAGCCATAGATATAGTTGTTCTACGATGAAGTGTCAAATTTTCATCTTTGTCCACTTCGATACTACTTTTTCCCCATGTATCTTTTTTGTCCCATGAAATACCAATAATTTATTGTTATAGCAAGATTTGCCTCACCCTATGCAAACTTGCACAGAAGGCATTTTTCCATTTCCCTATGCAGACTTGAAGTACCTTTTTGCAAATACCAGAGCTAAAAACATGATTTTTCCACATATATGTGCCCTACCTATAGTACATCATGCATATACATAGGTTGCACCACTACAACCCGCGTACATCGAGATTTGTGCCCAAAATTAAAAAAATGGTTTGGGGTTTTCATGTCACATCATGAGATCTATGATCCTTGGCCTTACATATACTGGAAACGTTCCAAATCGACCCCTTAGTTCTAATTGAAGGCTACAAATGGGCCAAATCCAAGCTATGGAAAAGAGGAGAAGGATTCAACTTCGAGAGCAAAGTTACACTAGAGAAATTATTCACTTCATGTATTGAGTCTACATCCCTTTATCCTTTTAAGTCTGAATGCATTGTTCATCCCCAAAGATCTTCCCTACATGATTGAGAACCACATTGTCTCTCTTATATGAGATTGTCTTTGGTGGAGGATTGAAGTGGTGGAGGTGTTGGCAGCCAATTCATTTTTTTTATTATCTTATAAGCTGCCTACACCTATGTTTTGCAAACATCATTTTTTTTCCGTTACAATTTTCAATAAATGACATTTTCAATTTTTACGACATTTGCACATTTGTCTTCATTAAGTTTTCACGACGGTAAGCATGAAAACTTCTCCTTTCGAAGTCATATTTCGATCATTATCTGAACTGTCAATATCTCTCTTATCATTATGCCTATTTGCGCTTACCTTTTATTGACCATTATACAACTGGCAAGATCCTCTAATCGGTTCTCATACTCCGATTGATTGTATAACTTGG
>CBVK0102110294.1:0-13770 GCA_900067695.1 Picea abies
TCTTTCTTCCACTAAAATTCAGTTGTCTAAATGGTGGTGTTCTTTTTGGTGTATTAGTTGCACATGGGGTTATGGGTTCCACACTGACATTGACATGGATAGGATTTATGCCTTTTGTTCCTACCCTTGGACCTCATGTCTTCCTTTCATATATTATGCGTAGTATTTCCTCAATATGATCCATAGTGCAATGATCCTCTACCTCTTCTTCATCACTTTCCATGCCCTCTCTCTCAGCTATGGCTCTCCTCTTATTATTTACCTTGTGATGATAGGGTGCTCCACTACACGTCTTTCCAATTGTTTCCATTATATGCTTGATCTGGTCCTCGTCCATAATGATTGGGTCCATGGCCTCCTTCTTTCCCTTCTCCATCTCTCCCTTCATTCTTCCAGCGTCTGTCAATGCTTCCCCCCTTCCCCCATGCACACATGGAAGTTTAGTTGTCTAATGCCATAGTCATTACACCTTTTTTATATAGTAAGATCTTGATTGAAGTATACATTGATCTGATATACCTACCTCTAGGTCCCTTTATAAAATTCTTCTTTGCTACACTGTAAGACTTCGTGGTATCTACTACAAATTCTGTAATGAAACCTGCAACAATATTGTCTAACCATAAATCTACTGCGGGATTGAATTTGTTGTTAACTTGTGTAACTACACGATCTACACATGATTCCACTCAAGCTGTCTAATTCGATTTGTAGGGTGGTTGTATTTTAATATTAATAGCCACTCCTACAACACATGCGGGAAATCACAGAAAAACACCTCATGCAGGTCGCTAAACACATACTTGTATAGATATTTGCGCAGTGTGATTTTAGGGTTTCAATTATCCTTCCATGAAAACTCAAGATATTTTGTTTTCAACTATATTTTGATCTCTGCCTTCATTGTATTCCACGGTCTGAACATCCCATTCTATAATTTCATTTTCTGCGTGATTCTTTCACGAATCCCATTCACTCAATCCCATGCAATTCCACCCGGAAATAGAACCATTTGTTGGCTATTAATCTCTCTACCTACTCTTGGGTTGAACCAGGTTAAGATTTGAACATGTTTCCAACAAAACCCTCTAAAACTATCGGCCCCCTGGTAAACCAGAAGGAAACACAACACACAAAATGTATTGTGCAGTCTCACCTGAGATAGTTCTATGAGTGGCTGCAAATCTCAAGTGCTTGCAGCCTAGGATAGAGTGGGGATCTGGGATTGTACTTCATTTTCTTTAGCCTTGAGTTGGTTGTTCTTTCTATTATTCTTAATATTCATTCATCTATTAATATTATGCATTCATTTTAACAGATCTAACATATAACAAATCTCACAGAATTATACATTCATCCATTCATGATCTAACTACTTACAGAAGGTAAATATGCAATAAACACATCACATAACACATGTGTTACCATGGTTCACCCCCTCCTAAGCTACGCCCACAAATATCTAGATTCTTATGCTCTATTATTTAGATTTATGTGATATATGGTGTTGTGTGCACTACAATTCCTCTCATACAATCACAAAACATGTTCCCCAACCTCTATGAGGCTGACTAGATCACACCAGGTTCCTCAACCTACGATTTAACCCTTGATATCTATCTACTTGACTCTTCTATAACTCAACAACTTACAAAAATCGTATCATATATTACAATAGTTCTCCTAATCGAATAAAACAGTATCTCCAACATTTAGGAACAGCGACCTAGACCTCCTAGGTACTTATTTATACTAATTTTCATCTTATCAGCCATTACAATCTCTTACAAAAACCCTAACCCTAACATGGTTAGGTTTTCCTTCATGTGTGCCTTCCATGCTTTCCTCCTTTTCATGAGACTTTTCCTCGTACATGTTTCTTTTCTTGCGAGCTATCTTTTTCCAATTTAATCTTTACTTTCCAAAAATGGAATTTTCCTCAAAATTGGCCTATGCCCAACACCCATAAATAATCCAGGGAAAATGATTCTTCTTTTTCTCCTTAGTGCCACCCTCCTAGGAATTCTCGGTGGGATCAATCCCTTTCTTGGAATTGGAAGTTTTATTTTTGTTTTGTTTCTTTTTTCCTCAAAGTTGTTGAGGATTCTTCAGTTGTGTGGATTGCACCAAATGCACCTTAGAGGCTTGAGAGGGAACTGCAATGTTTTGAGCACTAGTGCCAGTAGTCGATGAGTGTGATGTAATCAATATATGACCCATTTGGTCAACTAATTGGTTCATAGACGCATGGGAAACAAAACCAACCACACCATCAACATGGTATCCCAGGTGATGAGTCTTTATTTTGGCATGGTATTGACATGATTTTTCCTATATTTTTGCTCCATGAATGCCTATATCTCTATCCAAACCTTATCATATCACCATTTTTATGGATTAATACACCAACCTGCAGTTCTAAGCATGTTAAGGTAAAATGTTAATTAATTTATGTATTTCCTTTATTTTCAATGATTCAAGAAGATTTGGAGTGGATTTTGCTAATAATGGTGATTGTTGAGAAGAAATCCTATGTCAATTGGAGGTTTTCTACTCATATAGTTCAGTTCTTTCCACTTGAGTTTAGTTCTGGATCAGAGGTTCTAGGTTTTCATATTTCCAAGTGTTTTGGCGCAAATTGGGCACATGGGTTTTGAAGATTGAAAGCTTAATATGGTTGTGTATTTCTCTATTCACGCCCATATAGAAGTGTGGATCATTAGTCAAATATTTATTCAAATCCATCCTTATGCACAAAATTTTAGAGGAAAATATGGAAATCGAGATTATTGGATCTCATTCCTATGCATTCCATGACATAGGAATGAGAACAAAAATTATTCAAAGGATGTACACGATCCATTATTGTCCAATACAATTTCTAGAATCTGATCGTCACTGCAGTCAATCAAGTAAATCTATTATTTTTGTAATATTGTTCATAGAGGCAAATATAGCCCATTTATTATGGGAATGATTCTATCCATTGAAGAAGGGATCTATCTATGTTTTGAAAAGATATATCTGTATGAGGAACTAGAATGCAAGGGGGAGGAGAGTTTTTGTTTCTGGAATGTAATACAATACTTTTATTATTACTCTATGGCATTGGTGACCGTTTATTATTGAGCATATTAGGTAGCCTGCTTCAAAGGAATGTAGGCCCCCCTTATTAAGGAGCAGTGTTGCATGTGTAAATAATAGATTTTCTTTATTTGTAGCTTTCTAGTGTGCTCTTAGAATTTCCTTTCTATATTTCATTTCCAACATTCTTTTATGTTCAGTGGTTTTCACACTTCATCTCAGCTTATACAAGTTTATGGAAACATGGTTTCATTTATTTACCTAAGCTAACTGATCCCCATCTATTGTTCAAATATTGAGAGGAACTGATTATTTCTTTGGAGTGTTTATGAAAGAATGATTTAAATTACTTTCATTTATCATGTGGTTAGCTCAACTTTAATCCTCCACATATTGTTCTTGTACCTCATAAGCCTAGGAGCCCCTGGATTGATGAATTAAATGTAACAAAATTCATGTAATATGATTCACTGAAATTTGTTGCATCCTTTCTCGGGAGTTTCTAAGGGGGTTAGAGCATAGGTAGGATTCTTTTAAATTATGCATTTTTGGGGAGGAGAAATGGTAAGACGGGAGGTAAGAAGCTGCATGACCACTATTGTGAGTTTCCCTAAAACCTTGACTATTCCTTTCATGCAATTATGTTTCCCTTTCATGCAAGTGTGCCTTATTTTAAATGTGATGCAAAATAAAATTCCCTCATATCAATAGGAAATTTGGTGACAGTAGGGACTTAGTAGTGTGAGGTGTCCAATCCATACTTTCTTTTGGAATTAGGTTTTTTGAGGTGTGCAAAATGTGTTTAGAGTTTTTGATTTTGATCCCCAAGAGCCCCTAGACACTAATCCATGTGAAATACAAGGATTATAAAGTAAAATAATAAGCCTTCAAGGAAGCTCAAGACAAGTGGGAGGGAGAATTCTACTCAATGAAATCTCTTAGATCTTGGAAACAACTTGAGATATTTATGTAATTCAATAGGAACAAATCCTGACAACTATCAGAAAAATAGCATAGTAGAAATTACATGACCAACAATAAGAATATGATATGGACGATATCAAGTAGCCATGGAATACAATTGATGCAGAAATTAAGAAATTTTCACTGTGTACATTACCATATATTGTATATAGTCTGGATACCAATCATCAATTGAATATGGTAGAGGAAGACATACAAATCAAGTATGATGAAGAAAAAGATCAACAGAGTTATGATGATATTGAAAAGTGGTTGCAGTCAATATTCAAGCTCGAGCAATAATTTATCCTTCAATAGTTCTTGACACTATATCAAGAAGATCAATTGTTTCTTCATGTTCGGGTACATGTCAGAGTCTATATTTTAAATCTGAACATGAATTTATTCGTGACCTTGTTGCATACATGGCTTCACTAGAAATATACCTATACTTGAAAAGAGTCTCACTTTTCAAGTAGGGTAAGTAGAGTAGATTAGTGAAGAAGTGAATAATCTCAGTTGTGCAAAGCATCCTAACAGGGATCTAGTTGGAAGCTAGTTAATTGGCTAGGTCCTAAATAAGCTTGTCTCAAATATAACAAGACAAATTCTCGGTTTCAAAATCTTTAGTAATCAGATAATTCCTGCCATGATCAACTCCAGATATTCTAATCACATGGGTAGGATGTGTAATGGTATGCTTGAGGAAGAAGACATTCTTATAGTTGCAAGTTTTTTTATGAAACTTGTGATGAAGCTTATTGTTAGTTAGCAACAAATATTTGACTTAGAGACTTCTTGTGGAGACAATGTAGTAGTATATTTATGTTTTTCAGAATAATCACCATTCTTCATATCAATATTGATAGCAAGAAATATGGATAGTAATAATCACCATTCTTCATATCAATATTGATAGCAAGAAATATGGATAGTCTACAGGGGTCTCAGAGTCGTTGGTCATAGGAAGTCTACAGGGGTAGCAGGAAAACCTGCAAGTAACAAATTTTTAAGAACTGAATCATGCAACATAGTTCATGCATATATGTAAGTATCCATGGTATATCAAAAGGTCAACTTGAGGTATGTATATTTTTCTTTCTTATTTTATTGAATACAAAGAAATTGATATTATAAAGATAACATTTACCTGCATGCTTATGATTGTATCCTATGTTACCCAACCATTTCGTGTTATGATTTCATCTAGCCTTGTAATTCTCATCATCGACTATCTATTTCGCATACCCTTATACCAATATGATACCACGATACCATATTCTTATTGCATCATGATTGTCCATTTTCTCAAACCATTTTTTGGCACAACTAAACCCATTGAATATCATTATTACCTGATGTAGTTATTCGTAATAGAGGAAATCATCTGAATCGTTGAAAGGCTTCAAATGAGATTTTGTTTCTCTATTTATCCATTTCATGCGATTGTTAAGCCTCCTATCTGACAAAATTGGTAAAACCAAGTACTCAAACACGTTATCTCTAAGCATATTTGTTAGGGATCTTTGTGGAAACATGGGGTAAAGGAAGGGTCACCACCATGAACCTACATCAATGGAGGAATTAGAGCAATTCCCCGAGTATAATGCCTATAAGCGTAGGTTAATAGTAGCAGGCTGGAATACGCTGTTTGCCAAATTTTAAGGGTTTGATGATGAAGTTTCTCTACAATTTGCAAAGGGTTTTGATGGTAAGGTAGTACGTATTAGGGACTTGATCATGACAGTGAACAAGAAGACCATTACTTGAGTGACTGGATTGCTTCTTGAAGGAGAGAAATGGTTCAAAAATAAATCCATTAATAAGAAAATGTGTGTGGAATTCCTCAAACCTAACCATCGAGATGTTGATTGGGAAAAAGAGTGCCTCTCTCATGGATAAAAAATGAATGGTTAAATCTTCCGTTCATCCTTAAGAAATACCTGACATGTGAAGGGAGGTATTCCATTACATTTTTATATCATATCAGATTGTTGCTTCACTTTACTTCAGATCAGAAAATCACTTTCCCCTATTTTCTATTGAAGATCCTACAAAAGATGTCAAATAAGGTAAAGAAGACCCTTGAAAACCCACATACCAATCTCTACCATTATGGTCTTATTAAAATATTGATAGAAGATGAATTTATTATTAGGGATGACAATTGGGTTGATTTCTTGGGTCAAAATGGGTTTAATTCAACAAATCCTATAGAACCAGGCATACAGCATGATCCTAAAATAGAGGATGTAGGGAATATTAAGGCTAGTGAACCATAATAATTCTTTCCCTCATACCCTAAAAGGTCAAGAAAGAGAAAGATTAATGAAACCCATGTTGTTAATCTTCGTGTTACACGCAATATGGCAAAGAAGTTAGCAGTTGGTCATTATTGTCATATCTTTCAAAAGAATTTAAATTTAGGGCAACAAACAATCATTGATTTGGAGCAGGATAAAAGGGAAGGAGTAATATCGAATACTTTTGGTGTCTCTGATAATAAAAACAAGAAATTACCTAATCTTAAGGAGTCTATTTCTTCAAGAAAAAATACTGCTAAATTTACTTCTTAGTTTGAATTTGAACCTCATGTAGTTGAATTGAACGATGATTATTCTACACCAGAAAACACTATTAGACATGAGCCTTCCATTCTAGTCATTCATTCTACATTAGAGAAGAAGAATAGGGTAATTGAAAAGATGAAGGAAGAAATTAAAGAATGCATTTTCCTCGATAGACAGCTCAAGGGAGAAAACGAGAGGTTAAAAGCACATAATTCTAAACTTCAACGCATGAATGATAAGTTGGTCATTAAGAACAAGAAATCACAGAAGATGGATAAGAAATGGTACAAACTAGCTAAGAGTTATTATGTTCATAACAAGGTATTAAATAAGGCACTTAAAGGGAATCAGAACAAAGGACAAGGGATACTCAATATTTTGGTCAATAATGTAGGTATTTAGTGGAAGGATGTGGTCCAACAATTTTGACTAAATTTTGGCATCTACTCAGAGATTTTTGTTTGCATGAGGACATGCAAAATAGACAACGTGGGGAATGATGAGTATTTATTTTGGAATGGTTTTGACATGATTTTTCCTATATTTTTGCTCCATGAATTCCTATATCTCTATCCAACCCTTATCATATCACCATTTATATGGATTAATACACCAACCTGTAGTTCTAAGCATGTTAAGGTAAAATGTTAATTAATTTATGTATTTCATTTGTTTTCAATGATTTAAGAAGATTTAGAATGGATTTTGATAATAATGGTGATTTTTGAGAAGAAATCCTATGCCATCTAGAGGTTTCCTACTCATAGAGTTCAGTTCATACCACTTGAGTTCTATTCCAAATCATAGGTTCTAGGTTTTCATATTTCCAGGTGTTTTGGCGCAAATTGTGCACATGGGTTTTGTAGACTGAAAGGTTAATATGGTTGTGTATTTCTATATTCACTCTCAGATCGAAGTGTGCATCATTGGTCAAGTATTTAGTCAAATCCCTTCTTATGCACATACATTTAAGAGGCAAATATCGAAATCAAGATTATTGGATCTCATTCCTATGCATTCCATGTCATAGGAATGAGAACGAAAATCATTCAAAGGTTGTACATGATCTATTATTGTCCAATACGATTTCTAGAATATGATCATAACTACAGTCAATCAAGTAAATCTCTTATTTTTGTAATTTTTTTCATAGAGGAAAATCTAGCTTGTTTATCCTAGGAATGATTCTATCCATTGAAGAAAGGATCTATATATGTTTTGAAAAAATATATATGTATGAGGAAATGAAATGCAAGGGGGAGGAGAGTTTTTGTTTTTGGAATGTAATAAAATACTCTGAGTTATCAATAAAGAGTCTTTATTATTACTCTATGTCATAGGTGTCAGTTTATTATTGAGCATCTCATGTGGTCTTCTTCCAAGGAAGGCAAGGCCCCCTTCTTAAGGAGTAGAGATACATGTGTAAATAATAGATTTTATTTATTTGTAGTTGTCTAGTGTGATTTTAGAATTTCCTTTCTGTATTTCATTTCCAACATTCTTTTCTATTCAATAGTTTTCACACTCCATCTTAGCTTATACAAGTTTATGGAAACATGGTTTCATTGCTCTACCTGAGCCAACTGAGCCCCATCTATTGTTCAAATATTGGGAAGAAATTATTGTTTATTTTGAGTGTTTATGTAGGAGTGATTTAAATTACTTTCATTTATCATACAATTATATCAACTTTAATCTCACACATATTGTTCATATACCTCATAAGCCTACGAGGCCCCTGATTGATGAATTAAATGTAATAGAATTCATGCAATAGAATTAACTAACATTGGGTTTGTCTTCCTGGGATATGTTGACAGCCGAGGATCATTGGGAATGATATCATAAAGATTACATAATTGCGAGTAGATCAAGTCTAAGTGTTGGGAACGTATGATAGCTTGCTCCTCGGTGGTGGCCCCATCCATAACTACATCTTTGGAAATGGGTGGCAGAAGGGACTAAGTGAACCACTCTGTAAGGATTTTGTCCACAATTTGAGTCTTAATCATCCTACGTTATCTGCGCCACTTTTTGGATGTATGGGATGACTTGGTTTCTACCTTAGTTCTCCAAAAACAAACCTAGAAACCATCGACCCTTCTGGAGACTAGAAGGAAACACTGTGCATAGAGTGCACAACGAAGTATCACCCGAGATGGATTATGGGTGATTGCATGACCCATGTGTTTGCAATCATGGAAGGGATGATTCTCATGGGATGTTAGGAATACCTTATTTATCCCCTTATACTTCAATATTCGTCAAATCTAACATACCATCATTCACATCTACCATTCATGTAACCCTTAACATTTATTCTGCGGAAATTAACATAATTATTCTAGTGTGTGCTGCAAATTAAACATAATAGATCCATTCATTCATCATAAAAGACACCACATAACATAAAGAAAAAATTACATGCATTGACATAGTGTTTTACTGTGGTTCACCCCGCTAGGCTACCTCCGCAAATATTTGGCATTCTCTGTTTTTGTATTCATCTTCTTCAAAATATTGTGTTGCACACATTACATCATAAGTTCAGTAATGGTGAGGTTGACCAGTGTCACACCAAGCTCGACATCTTGTGACCTGACCCTCAGATACAACTCAAAAATGGACTCAACATGATCTCCACAACTCTCGACCAAAAAAATTCACAAATACTAGCTCAAAACTCAGAGAAGTTCTCAAAAATACTCCCAAACATGCTCAAAAGATCGATTAAGGATTATCTCCTCATATCTTACAATGCATATTTATACTACAAAATGGGTAAAACCCCTTAAATCAAGACCCAAAACCCTAGCCTTAAGTGGATTAGTTTTTTCCACTTTACAACCTCCTATGCGTGACTGGTCCTTGATCCAACTACTCCTTGCTTTGACTCTTCTTTTCCTCGTGTTGATTTTCCTTGATTCTCAACACATTGTTTTCCCTTTACTTTCAGTGTGCACTCCAAATGTCCTCCAAAACTACTGCATGTTTCCCCAAAATATAATTCTTCAATATGCCCCCAACACTTACCTGTGGCTCATCCTGAGCCACTCGAGCAGTGTTTTCCTACTGCATTGACTTCTTCAGCGTCTGAAATCTGCCTGTCAACTCTTGTACTTGTGATTTATCCTGCGCACTCCTTTCTTCTATGCTTTCTACCAACTACGGTGTAATTTTCTCCTTCAACACTTCTATACTCTCTAATTTTAGCTTCTCTATCCTTCCCTTTGCAACTTCCAAATCTATAATCATCGTTTCTAACCCTTCCTGTAATGGCTCCAACTAATCCAATCTTAACTATTTCTCCATCTAAATTGACTTCAGATTAGCCTGCAAGGTCTTCATCTCTTCCGTAGTATTCATCACATTCACTATGTTCATCGCCTTTTGTTTTGGCTTCAATTCCTGGACTGTAGTGTTTATGTTTCCCTCCTTTCGATCTAATTCTTGAATCCTTTCATCTTCTTTCAATTTTTTCCACATCTACGTTGTATTGTTGTATAGTTCTTCCACTCTGTTAATCTCCCCTTCAATATTTTGTGTGTATTCCACAACCTGTTGTTCCCTTTGTTCTTTGATCTCTAGTGGAGTGCTAGGGATCACCTTCTCTTCTAGGTTTTTGATTTCCTATTTGTAGTTTTCCATATCCTACGCTATCTTTTGGATATTCTCTTATGTTCTCAACTCCTCTGCTTGTGCGCTATCGGAGATAGTCTTAAAGAATTCCTCAAGCCTTTGTTCTATTTTCTATGCGTGTTATTTTTCTTCGTCCCTCTCGAGCTACACTTCTTTAAGGGATATATCAAAGATCACATTTTCCTCCTTGGATGTCTCTAAATTCATCGCATTTGTCCCAACCCTTGATTTAACTTCATTCGCGATGCTTATCTGCAACTTGTATAATTCCTTGGTTGGAATCTTGGACAAAACCAAGTCCAACTGCTATATATCCTTAAAGGGTTTCTATGTTGTGTCCTTGTCTATCTGTAGAATTACTTGGTTGATTTGGAAAGTATCACTTATGATTATTGTTTTCTGTATTGTCTCCTTTCTTCATGGGTTTCTTCCTTCTACGTTGTGCCTTTTTTCTCTGCTGTATTGATCTACAATATTTCTAAAAATTCCTTAACCTCCATCAAATTTTTCATTAATTCTTCTCTTTGTGATTATGTGATGTATAGTGCTTCTTCTCCTCGATCCTACACTTTGTTGGCTACCATTTCTTCATCATCCACATTTATTGTGAGCTAAGGGGGCTTCTTTTGTTCCTTCATATTCTTGTGCTATTCTCTTATTTGCATCATTGAATTTCTCTTTGGTGTTTTCTATGTTTTCATGAGGTTCTTTACCTATGGTAGTTCTCCACTTCCTATCTCCTGGCTAGGGATGTTATCCTTTTTCTAAGCTTCCCCATTTTTTCCTTTTGTGCACTCAGTTTCTAGTAGTGAGGCCCTAGGTATTGTTTCCTTTTTCCTTTGCTTATTTACTATTGCGCTACCTTCTCTTGGTTGAGTGCACTCTGACGCTTTCCTAGTATTTGTTGTTCGACTACTTAACAATCCATCTCTTGCTTACTATTTACCCTTTGTTCCTTTCTTGACAACCATTGGTACCTTCCACTGATCTGGCCATTCTCCTATCACCCATTGTACTTCTTTTGTTGGGATACAATACTGCATATTCAACCATTTATTCTTTGGGTCTCTCCTTTCTTGTATCCACATGTTATGTCTATATGCTTTGAAATTTTATATCCCTTCATTCTCCTTCACCACTTCAGGTGAGATCCTCCATGTGTCTGCTATATTTTCCTGCATCTCCTCAAGATACATGCCAAAAACACTGGTATTAGTTTTCCTCTGCTTAGGATTTGTTTTGTGCCACATGGTTATATAACTTGTTGTGTGACACCTTTGTCTCCTGTAACAAAAATTTGAGTATTTTAGTTCTTCCCATGCCATTGAGGCTATGAAAATTAGAAGTTGATAATAATGGAACTCTATCCCAGAATCATGTGCATCTATGAAATCTTCCAAAAATAGGTTGAGAAAGTATGGTTCCCAACTAAGTATTGTCCCCTTTGCACACTACGCAACTGTTTCTACCACTCCTGCTGGTGCCTCTTTCTTGTGACACTTTCTCAATAACTTGCAAGCCATCATCTTTGCCATGAATCTTGTGGCTGGTTCATTTATATTCTTGATGATCATGCCTGTGTTTCCCCCATCAGTGCCACATTGGGATTTTACTTCCTATGTAGTTGTCTTCTCCTTCGTTTTATCATACAAATATTGCTTAGGATTCACTCCATTTTTTGGAAGCCCTATGATATTTAAAATTAGGTCTACATCAATTGGGACAGGTCTTTCCATCCACAAAAATCCTCCATTTACTCTCGTTAGTAATTGTTTGATGCAAATATTGACTTATGTCCCCCTGCCAAAGTGTGGTATTTCTAACAAATTCAATATGCATGAATTGTACAACCATGTAATCCACTATTTAGGTTATAATATTGGGAGTCCTAATGATTTTATCCCTTTGATCTCCATATATATTTTATGTGCAAGATCATGAAACTTAGCCACCTCTATGACATTGTGGTCTTCATACTTCAGTTTGGGGACGACCCCCTGCATATATTCTACACCTATTAGTGATTCTGGAATTTGGGGCAATGACAATGAAACATTCTTATGTGTGCATGCTACTTTTATTGTTGGCCTTTTTTTCCTCTTTGATGGACCTACTATCTCGTTTTATGTTCCTCTATGTCCTAGTCTTCATCGTTGTCCTGTTATTTGGCCCTAATGTTCTGTGTTGCCTTGGGTTCATCCGATTATGTTTCCTCATCAACTTTTTCCTTTTGTTCTCCCTATGAATGTGCCACTCTTGGTTTTTTTTTGTTAGGTTTTTCTTCTGTGCTAAGGCTTTGACCTTCTTCCGCCCGATTTACTTTCGTTGATTCTTATTTTGGGTTCTTCTCCTCAACCAATGTCAAACTCATTGACTCACTCATTGGCAACTAGATCTCATCCACATATACCACCCCTGTCACATCCTTCGTTGGTTTGTTGGTGCTTCTTGTCCTTCTTTTGAACTGGTTGGGTGCTTTGAACTTTGGCGGTGTCATTGTTCTAGCTCGGCCAAATTTTGTTGTAAATCTAAGCTAGATTCTTCACAACTCCTCACACAATCGCAACCTATTCGCTCCTTTTATACTGTTTTATCAAACTCACAAGTGTTTACCTTTTCATGCTTTTCCCCTTATATAAACTTTTTCATAAATGTGCCTTACTTTCTCAGTCACCAATTTTTTCTTTACGATCATTTTTCATCCCGACGTGCTATGTTCACTTTTTGTGTCACGCAATGTCTTTGGGTTCTTTCATATAACTTTATAACTATTGTTGCGAACTGTATCCTTGAACTTTCTGTCTACCACTTGTCCATCTACCTACTTATTTTTGGCTTTTTCTCATTTTCCCACTTTTTACTTTCTTTTATTTTTATTTTTTTATTTCCTACTATATACAATATGTATAACTCTAAATTTTGTGTTGCAACTACTAAGGGTTGGTAGGTCGACTGTCCCTATATAGTTTCAGTCGACTATCATTCACCAATCCTTGCATCTCCTTTCCTACTAAATCCTGCAACTGCATAACACCTCCATCTGTGACGAAATTTATCTCATATGGCCCTAGATAATGCATCCTGAATTTTCTTGGGTGCTGCAAGTATTTACATCATAGAGGAGAACCGTATCTCCTTCCTTAAATTTATTCTTCTTAATGTGCCTATCATCCCAAGCTTTGTCTTTTTCTTTCTGTACTTCCTTATGGAAACCACCTACAATCTTGTATTCTTCTAATTCCATGAGTTTTGCCAATATTTCTTGAGTCACGCCTCTTTCTATCATGTTTGTAATTTCTACAATGTGAAGACTAGGTATCAAATACTCTAGAGGAACTAGTGCTTCTTGTCCATACACCAATATAAAAGGTGTCTTCCATGTAAGTTTTTTTCATGTAGTTCTATAGGCCTACAACACTATTGGTATCTTCAAATCCCAATCGTCCTTGTTTACATTGCAAATCTTGGTTAAGGAATTCTCCAATATCTTGTTAAATGCTTCCACTGTCCCATT
>CBVK0102110301.1:0-13605 GCA_900067695.1 Picea abies
TTCTTCATTTCTTCCACCTATCAGCATATAATCTTGTTTTATGTTAAGCAGCTTTTGTGCCTTAGATGAGTAGGATGTTTGTGACTCCATTGCCCATTGGTGTAGCCTACTGATCTGCATTTTGCTGCCCTCTCTCTTTCTTTATCCATATTGTTGATCCACCTATTCAAAACCAAAATTATATTTTACATTCTGATGGGTGTTGAGCTTACACTTTAGCAGTCAAAGTGTGACTTTCAGTGCTAACATGAAGCATAATGAAGATTACCCATTAATGTTTGATGGGTTCCTTCATAACAAAATAAGGGACCTGTCATTAAAAATAATGTAAAAAAGAAATATTTATTGATACATAATAATGAAAAAGTAGAAATAATATACATAGAACGAATGTATGGTAAACACAAGTTTATCAATTCTCTTACACAGAAAATCTCAAGAATATCATAAGAAAAATGAAATAGGTAGATTAGCATAGCATTGCTAGATATAGGAAAAAAAATTCAAATTTAGTAGAGTATAAAACTTTACTACAATTAAAATAATTTCTTCAATATAACTAGTCGATAAAAATAAAAGGTTATAATGATGAAATATCGGATCTGATTTTAAAATCCTTACTTAGTAAGACTCAAAGTCCTTATTCAAAAAGGACAAGTTAACTGCACATAGGCGTATTAATCAAGGATGAACTCTAGAAATTTCTTGGCCAACTTATTTGTTTGACAGCAAGAGTATGTGTGGTGAAGAAATCAAAGGGAAGTAGTAGACCATGGTTTGACGAAATCCCTTGAAATGATCTCATCTCTTAAACCATTTCTACGTTACTGGTAGCAGAGATGACTATCATGAGCCATTACATTGAGTTTTATATCAGACCGAATCTATTATCACACTATATTATATATTAAATACTTCAATAAGTACATACATTTAACACAAATGAGATACATTACCACTCGTTCTAGACCAAGCGTGGTAGTGATTTCCTACAACCTATTTACTTCTTAACAACTAAGGGCTCCTACTTGTATGGGGACTTACCGTTAAAAGAAATTTATACAGAGAAAACCATGTGACTGGGAGTATAAAGAGTGGGAACTAAAACATCAATGCACAGTAGAAGTCGTAGGTAAGTTTTCCCTTCAACACACACCAATATTGTAAATAAAATCATTAATATTACACTCTCTAATATTATTCCAATAAATAACCTTACCTGAGCTTTATGAAGGTCGACGAAACAAATGGATAGAAAATGAGTCTATCGAAATAGACATTTCGAGGTTAAACATAAATATGGATGTGAACCCAAGCGAGAGAAACCATCATACAATATGCATAGGAATAAGTAAACGAGAGAGACGATAATACGAGCTCTTCCAGACATGAGAATATTAGGAAGAAAAAGGGAAACTTGGATTTCCAGTTACAAATCACAAGATTTATTTTTCTTAAGCCCCTAACCTGTACCATACTCAATGGATAATTCATTTTGTTTCTCCCAACGACTAAGAATCCATGTGAAACCTTGCAATGTGGACTCACCTGGTTGACCTAGGCTACGTAGTAGCAGACAAAACTTGGCAGAGTTTTAATGGTGTTGTAGGTATGTACTATAGACTAGTATATTCACATTAAAACTTATCCTAAAGAAGTAATGAAAGTTTTAAGGATGAATTTGTTGAGGAATTGTCCACATAAAATCTGTAGATAAAATAGTTCAAAATATTTAAGAAGATTCAATAGTTGGAGACATTAGCAAAAGTATGTATAGAATCAATGTTGCTCTAGATGGTAGACAAATATATCATCAATCTACCATTGTGAAAATTGATGGTAAACATAAAATTTTCTATTTTAATATACCCAGGATCAATTTTAAGTTATATTAATCCATATTTGGTAGAGTCATGCAAGTTGGAAAAAGTAAAACAGTATAAATCTTGGCTGGTACAATTAGCAAGAAGTACTAAAAGAAAAGTAGCTAACTGCAAATTGGAAATAAGTGGTCATGAAAATAAATTGAATTTAATTTTTTTACGTTTAGGATCATATGAAATACTTACAGGTATGGAATAGCTACAAAACCATAAAGTTGTACTTAATTGTTATGAAAAAATGTTTACTTACAAAGAAAAAAGTGGAATAAAAAGAACATTTCAAGGAATTAGTAAGAATGAACTTCTATAAGACAAATATAATCATTACAATTAAACAAGTGCATTAGTAAAGGCTTCAAGATATATGTTATTCAAGGGAAAAAATTTCTAAATGAAAAAAAGAAACTAAACTTAGAAGATTTTGTTGTTCTTCAAGAATTTCAAGATGTATTTGCAGAAGAAATACCTGAACTACATACAAAAAGAGAGATAGACTTTTCTATTGATTTTTTACCTGGATCTGGATTGGCATCCAAGGAACCATACATAATGAGTATTCTTGAGTTGACTGGGTTAAAAATATAGCTACATGAATTATTAGATAAAGGATATATTAGAACAGGTGTATCGCCTTGGGGAGAACCTCTGATTGTGTATTGATTACCGTCAACTCAATAAAATGATGATTAAAAATAAGTATTCATTGCCAAGGATCAATGACCTATTTGACTAGGTTGGGGGAAAAAAAATATTTTATAAGTTGGATTTAAGCTTTGTCTATAACCAAATAAGAATAAAGGACGAATATATCAACAAAACAACTTTTAAAACACATTATGGACATTACGAGTTTGTAGTAATTCCATTTGGACTTACATACGCACCACAATTTTTATGTGCATGATGAATAGTATCTTTAGTAAATACTTAGATAAATTTGAATTGATATTTATTGATGATATACTAATTTATTTGAAATATATGGAAAAACATCCAAAACATTTGAAAATAGTATTACAAACTTTACGTGAACATAAGCTAAGTTTGATAAATGCATTTTTTATCAAAAGAAGATATAGTATCTAGGGCATGTGATTTCAAAAGAGGGAATTTGGGTGGACCCCCAAAAAATTAAAGATATTATGGAATGGCATGTACCTAAAAATGTAGCAGATATACGATATGTTATGGGAATTACAGGCTATTATCGATGGTTTATTGAAGGATTTTCCAAAAATTCCTATCCCGTTACATCATTATAGAAAAAGGGAGTGAACTTTAACTCGTCTCAAAAATTTCAAGACAACTTCGACAAATTGAAAAGCTTACTAAATAGAGCATCGATTCTCAAAGTGGTTGATCCTTATAAATATTTTACAATTTGTGTAGATTCTAGTAAAGAATGATTGGGAGGAGTATTTTCACAAGATGGACATGTAATTTGTTATGAATCTCGAAAATTAAAGGAACGTGAAGGTAATTACATATCTCATGACCTTGAATTAGTGGTTGTGATTCATGCACTAAAAATGTGGTGACACTACTTAATGGGAATAATTTTTTTATTATTAACAGATAATAGTGGTGTGAAACATTTGTTTAGTCAACAATATCTCAATGCACAACAAGCAAGATGGATAGTCTTTTTAAGTGAAATTGATTTTGAAATTCAACACATCAAAGGGAAGGAAAATAAAGTAGTAGATGGACTAGTTGAAGAGATAATGCAATCTATGAGGTAATTATCAGTAAAATAGAAAGTGATTTGAAGGACATAATTAAATATACATGCATTAGTGATGTTGAATACATCAAAACAATAGAAAAATTGCTAGAAAATGAAGGAGATTCGAATGGGATGGAATATGACATCGACAAAGATGGAATATTAAGTTTCAAAAACATAATGTACGTTCCTAATTCTGCTTATTTAAATTTGGTAATTTTAAATGAGATGCATAAGAAGCCATATTCTGGTCATCTAAGGTATCAGAAAATGATAACGACTTTGAGGAAACAATTTTATTAGCCTAATATAGAATATAAAAAAAAATGATTATTTATCTAAATATTTATAATGTCAGCAAGTAAAGGCTAAACATCAACATCCAACAAGTTTATTACAACCTTTACCAATTCTGGAATGGAAATGGGAAATTATTTCTATGGATTTCATTACAGGTTTGCCTAAACTCAAAGACAACATGATTCTATTATGGTAGTAGTTGATAAATTGATTAAGTCTGTTCATTTCATACCTATGAAATTTAATTATTAAGCTATTAATGTCGCATAAATTTTCATGAAAGAGATATTTAGGTTGCATGGAATTCCTAAAATGGTTATTTCAAATAGAGATGTTAAGTTTACATCAAATTTATGGAAGACATTATTTACAAGTCTGGAAACTAATTTAAACTTTAGTACAAGTTATCATCCATAAAAAGATGGACAAATAGAATGTACAAACTAGATTATTGAAGATATGTTATGCATGTATGTAAGGGGAAACCAACCAAGTGGGAATATTACTTACACTTAGTTGAGTTCTTCTATAATAACGATTATTAAGCATCAACAAAAATGAGTCCCTTCAAAATTTTATATGGCATAAAATGTACGACTCCCATCATTTGGGCATAATCTAGTTGATCGACTAATGGTTGGACCAGATATGCTCCAATAAATGGAACAAACATTCAGGATGGTACAATAGAATTTAAAGGTTGCACGGGATTGACAAAAAATTTGTGCAAACCAGAAGAGACTACATAAAGAATATAATGTTGGAGATCATGTATATCAGAAAGTTAAAGAGAAAAATAGTTCGTTAAAATTAGGAAGTTGTTCATAGTTAGGACCAAGGTTTTGTGGACTTTTTGAAGTCCTAGATTGAATTGGACCAATGGCTTACCAACTAGTGCTCCCTTCTAATTTGAAAATTCGTAATGTTTTTCATGTTTATTGTTAAAAAGGTATATTCATGATCCTATTCACATTAATGATTGGAGCATGGTGCAGGTGGAACTAGAAGGAAAGTTATAGGTGGAACCTCTATGAATTCTGGTCAAGAAAGAAGCAATACTTCATACCAGAGTCATCACCCATGTAAAGGTAAAATGGAAGAAATTTAGTCATGAGGAGGCTACTTGGGAGTTCTAGGATTATATGAAGAAAATATATCCAACTCTATTCCAAGAGGTGACTTGAAGAAAATAATAACATCGAGGATGGTGTTATTTTTAAGGGGGAGAGGATGTGACATCCTCATTTATTAAAAATTTTGTTTAATAATTTCCATTTATGGAAATTCATGTTTGACTTTATTAAGACAATTTAATGTTATTATTTAAATGATTGTGCAAGATTTTGACTTGTCAATTGTCCTCTTTTGATGGAAAGATGTAAGAAACAAACTTTTAAAAAATAATAAATGCAGTAAACAAATGGAACAACTAGGTTAAAGAGATGAAAATGATGCCATGAGTGGGGAACATGATGGAGATAACTGGGAGCATGATTAGAAAAGTGTCAAAAGTGATATTTTGTCATTGACAACCCTAAAGCTATGAATTTCCAAGTAGAGAAATGACTCAATGAAAATTCCTAGGCACAAAGGAAGAGAAATACAACATATGTCAAAGGCAGGATTCTTCTTAGTATGTTGGAAAAATAAGATATATTTATTGTGTGAGAACTCATGTGTTAGGAAAACTATTTTTGAGTTGTAGAGAGGTACATCGACAAAGAAGTGGAGCTCATTTCTCCCTTATGGATTCATAGTCAGGCTTGGGGTGATCAGGACAAGTAACTCAACTATTCTACATCTACAATTTGGGTGGAACGTGGTTGTTACATTTTTTTTCAGCTGGTGGGGTTCAGATATGTACACTTTTGTCATTAGTAAGTCTATATTTTCTTTTCGTATTTGTTTATTGTTTAAATGTAAAGATAAATTGTTATACTGTTAATATGCTTATCCATTTTGTGTACATATTCAAACACAATTATTTAATTTTTGGTAGGAAGAGAGTTAAATGAAAAGTCGACTAAAATAGCTATAGTATGCAACCCACTTTAGTGATGATATTCATTGCAGATAATCTATTGTATTTATAACAGAGGAAAGTCTAGAAATTAGAGTTAAATCGAAATATTCAACACATAAGAATATAGATAAAAATATGGATAGTATCACTATTCCTTCTTGAAAAAAAATCTTAGTGTTTGATAGAAAGAAGAAAGAATATATGTATAATTCTATTTTAATTTTATACACTCAAAGGAGAAATATAGTTCCTAATTAAAAGAGAAAAGTCCTCTTCTAGTATTACAATATTAGAATTACAGAATTGATGGAAAGGGATGCATTTGTAAATCGTATTGATGGAACTCGAATACATTCTTTAGAATCAACTATGTTCCTATAATAAGGAATCTTTAACCTGTAGAAAATGAAAAGAGAGTGATTAGTAAGGTATGGCATTGCAGGTAAATAATGAAGGAAGAATACTTAAAATTGTAGTGGGAATTAACTTTCTTCTTCCAAAGACCTTCTCTATAGATAAGACGAAATCCTGAATTCTCCTGCAGAGTGAAATGAGTTGCTCTATTTATTATTATGGTAGTGACGACCGCTTATAAAGAACCATGTTTCTTTTTTTAAATAATTAAATAGGTTACCATATCAGAAGTGATCCATCACGGGATCTATGCAGCATCTTTCTGAGTCAAAGCATGCTTGGTAGTACTTGTTTTGGGTTTGCATCGTGAAGGAGGTTGACGAAGAATAATGAAGATTACTGATTAACGTCTGATGGGTTCCCTTGCAACAAAATAAGAGACCCATCATTAAAAGAAATGTACAAAGGAAATATTTATTTATATACAATAAAGAACAAGTCGAAATCGTATACAGATAAATAATGTATGGTAAAGAAAAGGTTATCAATTTTCTTACAAAAACGTATCAAGAAACTCATAAGAAAAAATAAAATAGGCATATTAGCATAACATTTCTATATCTAGAACAAAATTCAATTTTGATTCCATATAAACCGTTACTACTGTTAAAAATAATTTCTTCAGGATAACAAGTCAAGACAAATAAAAGATGAAATTGATGAAATATTAGATATGATTTAAAAATACTTTCTTAGTAAGACTCAAAGTCCTTATTCCAAAACTACAATTTAACTGCACATGGGCATATTAATCAAGGATGAACTATAGAAATGTCTTGGCCGAGTTATTTGTTTGACAACAAGAGTATGTGTGGTGAAGAAATCAAAGGGAAGTAGTAAACCATTGCTTGATGAAATCCTTGAAATTGTCTCATCTCTTAAATAGTTTCTACGTTACTAGTAGAAGAGACGAATATTATGAGCCATTACATTCGGTTTTATAGAAGACTTAATGTATTATCACACTATATTATATATTAAAGACTTCAATAAATCCAGACATTTAACTCAAAGGAGATACGCTGCCATTTGTTCCAGACCAAGATTGGTAGTGCTTTCCTACGACCTAGTTACTTATTAATAACTCAGGACTCCCACTCGTATGGGGACATACTGTTAAAATTAATTTATATGGAGAAAACCATACAACTGGGAGTAGAAAGAGTGGGAACTAAAACATCACTGCATAGTAGAAGCCGCAGGTAAGTTTTCCCTTGAACACGGACCAGTACTGTAAATAAAATCGTTGATATTACACTCTCTAATATTATTCCAATAAATAACCTTACATGAGCTTTACGAAGGTCGAAAAAACCGATGGAATGGATAGTGATTCTAGTGCATCAGACCTTTTGAGGTTAAATGTAAATCTGGAGGTGAACCCAAGCGAGAATAATTGTCATACAATATGCATAGGAAGAAGTAAACAAGAGAGATGATAATACGAGCTCTTCTAGGCGTGAAAAAATTAGGAAGAAAAAGGGGAACTTGGATTGCCAGTTATGAATCACAAGAGTTATTTTTCTCAAGCCCCTAACTTGTACCATACTCATTGGATAATTTGTGTTGTTTCTCCCAAAGGTTGAGAAGCCATGTGAAACCTTGCAACATGGACTCGTGTGGTTGGCCTAGGCTACATAGTAGCAGATAAGGCTTGGAAAGGTTTTAATGGTGTAGTAGGTATCTACTGTAGACTAGGTTATTCACATTAAAACATATTCTAAAGAAGTAATGACAGTTTTAAGGATTGACGTAATTCCAAACCTCTGTTTATCCTCAAGCGAGCACGAAACCTAGGTCTTTCTTTTAGTCTCATTTGGACATCAACATATTAAACATGAAGGATTTAAATTATTTTATGTAAGTTGTTATACATACGAAATATTCTAATCGACCATCGTAGTAACTATTATATATAATTTGTTTTATAACAAGAACTGAATCCTTGAAGCGTCCACAAGTTCTTGACTAGCTAGAATTTGAATTGACTTCTTTGACAATAATATTGAGGTAGAGTTTCATTTTATATACGATGCCTTTTGGGATTGTGATAATACTATAGTTTGATTATCATAATGTGTAGAAATTTAGTAATAGAATGTAGTAGTAGACAATATTAGAATAGAACTCATACAAAGTTTTATTTCATAACCAAATTTGTGAATGGTTTTTCCTTGGTAATGAAAAAAAAAATGAACAACTATAAGTGAAAAGAGGGTTCAAATTCATTGTCGGATTATATTGTTCAAAAAAATTCTAACATTATCTAATCAATGTTACATTAAAATGATAATGAAGAGTATCGAAAGAGGGGTATGTTACAAAATAAGTCTCTCAAAAATCATCATCCATGATGTCGTCCTTTCACAAACAACTTGTTGGTGTACATAAATGTCATCAAAGTTCCATGTATCTAAACACAAACTCATATAAAGGATTGATGATCTTTTGATTCTAGCTAGGAATTTGAAACTAAAGTATATGATCAACATATGATATCTTGAGCATAAATGATGACTTTGTGAGGATGCATAATGCATTAGTTCTTCATTTAAGTCATCCATTCAGAAATTCCTCAAAAGAAAAATCATTCAGGGAGTAAAATAGAAAATAAAATTCAACAATCATATAGGATCATCAAATACTTTGAAATCTCCAAAAAGTTTCTAAGACAACTTGTTAATTTCATCATACAAATATTAACAAAGCATCATAAGTAAAGAAGCATTGTGAAGAACATTTGAAAGTGCAATACCAAAAGGATTAACAAAACTACATCAAATACAATCATTAATAAAAATCCAAAACCCCAACTCTTTAAAGGTAGGTAAAGAATAATCATTAGGCTCATAGTAGTAGAGGATTAGTCACTAGAGTTCAAATTTTAGTAGGGGGCCCCTTTCCTTTCTCTTATAACAAAAAAATGAAAGGAGGCTTGTTGTGGCCAACTCATTTTCCTACATTAAAGTAGCTTAGGTTATCCTACCTTATCCAAGCGTAACCTAGCCTAACCTAGAATAGTCTAACCTAGCCTAGCCTAGCTTAACATAGACTATCCTAGATTATCCTAGCCTAATATAGCCTAACCTATCCTATCCTAACCTACCGTAACCTAGCATAACATCCCTTAAACTAGCCTATGCTACTCTTCATAACTTACCTAACCTAGCATAACTTACTCTAGCCTATCTTATCCTACTCTATAAAAACCTAGCCTAGTCTAGCATAGCCTATCCTACTATATCCTATCATATCCTACTATATCCTATCCTAGATTACTCTATCCTCTCCTATCCTACCCTACCCTATCGTATCATATCCTTTCCTAGACTAACCTAGACTAGGCATCATAAACTAGTCTATTCCACCATACCTTAACATCTTAGTCTACATTAAACTAGAATATCCTACTTTATCCAACCATACCTTAACCTAGCCTAGCTTAGTCTAACCTAACATAGCCTATTATATCATATCCTAGCATACTCTAGCATAGATAACATACACTTGCCTACCCTATCCTACCCTACATTAACCTAGCCTACCCTATCTTAACCTAGCCTACTCAAGTGTAGTTTAGCCTAATCTAACTTATCCTAGCCCAGTGTAGCTTATCCTAGTGCACACATTCATAGTCTAGCCTACTCAAACCTAGCCTAGCCAAGCCTATCCTATCTTAGCATGGACTACCCTAGACTAGCTTAAAGTATCTTGGCCTAAACTAGTCTAACCTAGCCTAGTATATCCTTACCTACATGAAACTCATTTAGAATACTCTAGCCTACCCTACTTTAACTTATCCTACCGTACTTTATCCTACCCTACCCTACTTTAACTTATCCTACCC
Organism: Picea abies; assembly: GCA_900067695.1. Classification (NCBI taxonomy): domain Eukaryota; kingdom Viridiplantae; phylum Streptophyta; class Pinopsida; order Pinales; family Pinaceae; genus Picea; species Picea abies. Next base: position 10,194 of record CBVK0102110301.1, read on the forward strand.
TACCCTACCCTAGGTTGTCCTATCCTAGCATACCCTATCCTAGTGTAACCTACTCTAGCTTAGCCTAACCTAGCCTAACATTTCCTAACCTAACCTAGTATATCCTTACCTACATGAAACTCATTTAGAATACTCTATCCTACCCTACTTTAACTTATCCTACCCTACTTTAACTTATCCTAGTGTAACCTACTCTAGCCTAGCCTAACCTAGTCTAATATAGCCTACCCTACCCTAAACTATCCTAGTCTACTCTATCCTATGTTACCACAACCTCGTTAAGCCGATCCTAGACTACTCTAGATAGCCTAACCTACTCTAGCCTACTTTAGCCTAAACTAGCCTACTCTAACATACCCTAGCCTACCTTAACTTACTCTAGCCTACTCTAACCTAACTTATCCTAATTTGTCCTCCCTTAACCTATTGTATCCTATCCTACCTTAACCTAGCCTAGCCTATCCTACCTTAACCTAACCTATGGTATCCTAACCTAGTATAGTTTAGGCTACTTAAATATAGTCATTCATACCATAAACTAGCTTATCCTACTATAACATACTGTAGCTTATCCAAGCCTAGCCTATCCTACTCTAGTCTATCTTATCCTATCTTACCCTACCTTATCTTGTCCTACCTTAGCGCAACCAAACCTAGCCTAACCTAGCCTATCCTAACCTATCCTTTCTTATCCTACCTTAACCTATCATATCTTATTTTGAACTAGCATAGCCTACTCTAGCCTACTCTACCTTTACCTAGCTTAGGCATAGCCTACTCTAGCCTACTCTACCTTTACCTAGCTTAGCCTACTCTAACCTATCCAAGCATACTCCATCCTAGCCTAGCATAATCTAGTCTATCCTATTCTACCCTAAGCTATCCTAATGTAGCCTACCCTATGCACTTTACCCTATCCTACCCTACTCTATCATATCCTACCCTACTCTAACCTACCTTAGCCTACTCTAGCCTACCCTAGCCTACTCTAGCTTAGCTTAGCCTACTATATCTTATCTTAGCCTACTCTAGCCTACTCTAACCTGAACTAGACTAGCTTATCCAACCTTGTCTTAAACTTTCTTAGCTTGGCCTAACATAGCCTAGCCTAGCCTATCCTAGCCTACCTTAACCTATCTTAAACTTTCCTAGCTTGGCCTAACATAGCCTAGCCTAGCCTATCTTAACCTACCTTAACCTATCTTATCCTACCTTAAACTAGCTTACCCTATTTTTCCTTAACCTCGTCTTATCCTACCTTAAACTAGCTTACCCTATTTTTCCTTAACCTCGTGTAGCCTACTCTATCCTACCCTACCTTAACCTTGTGTAGCCTACTCTATCCTACCCTATCTTAACCTCGTTTATCCTACTATTTCCTAGCCTATCCTACCTTATACTAGCATACCTCAACCTAACTCACTCTAGCTTAGCCTACCTTATCCTAGCATACCCTACCTTAACCTAGGCCAACCTAGCCTAACTTATCCTACCCTATCCTAGCCTACCTTAACGTAAGCTTCTCGACCTTAACCTAGCCTAGCCTACTCTAGCCTACCCTAACTTAATCTACCCTAGGATACTCTAACCTAACCTAGACTAGGCTATCTTACATTAACCTAGCCTAGCCTATCCTAGCCTACCTTAACTCACCCTATATTATATTACCTTAGTTAAGCCTAGTCTATCCTAACCTAATGTACTCTAGCCTAACCTAGCTTAAACTGTCCTACCTACCTTAACCTATCATAACCTATCTTAAACTAACATAACCTACTCTAGTCTAGCTTACTCTAGCCTAGGCTATCCTACTCTATCGTAACCTAGCTTACTCTAGTCTAACCTAACCTAGCCTACTTTATCCTAGCCTAGCTTACTCTACCATAACATGTCCTACCCTAATTTAGCCTAACCTAACCTAGCCTACCCTAGCCTACCATAACTCATCCAAGTCTACCTTAAACTAGCCTATCTTACTATGTACTATCGTATCCTTCTCTCTCCTACCCTACCTTAACCTAGTTTTCCATGTCTTAACCTACCCTACTCTATCCTACCCTACCTTAACCTAGTTTTCCATGTCTTAACCTACCCTACTCTAACATATTCATCTCACCCTATCCTAGTCTAACCCAGTCAAGCCTAACCTCACCTACTCTAGCCTAGACTAGCCTAGTCTATCCTACCTTAGCCTAGCTTATCCTACTCTACCCTACCTAGCCTTCCCTACCTTAACCTTTCCTAACCTACTCTAGCCTATCCCGTCTCACTTTAGCCTAGCTTATTCTACTCTAACCCAACCTTTCCTATCCTATCCTACCATATTCTAACCTATCCCAGCCTATACTAGCCTAACCTACTCTTTCATATCCTACTCTACCATATCCTAGCCTATTCTAACATATTCTATCCTAGCCTAACCTACTCTAACCCACCCTACCTTAACCTTTCCTAGCCTACTCTAGGCTCTCCTATTGTACTCTACCCTAGCCTAGCCTAACCTACTCTAGCATAGCATAGCCTACTCTAACCTACCTTATCCTACCCTAGCCTACCCTAGCCTACTCTATCCCAACCTACCTTAACCTAGCCTAGCCTAGCTTACTCTAACCTAGCCTACTTTAAGCTATCCTAGGCTATCTTACCTTAACCTAACCTAGCCTAGCCTAGCCTACTTTAACTTAGCCTAACCTATCATATCCTACCTTAGCCTATCCTATCTTATCCTAACTTAATCTAACCTTCATATCCTACCTTAGCCTATCCTATCTTATCCTAACTTAATCTAACCTATCTTATACCATCCTAGCCTATCCTACCTTAGCCTACCCTAGTGTAGCCTACCGTAGCCTAGTGTATCCTATCCTAGCCTAAATTAATGCACTCTACCCTATCCTACCCTAGTACACCTAGTGTGACCTAACCTCGTCTAACCTACCCTAGAGCCTAGCTTAACATAGCCTACGTTAGAGCTTAACCTAGCTTAACGTAGCCTACGTTAGAGCTTAACCTAGCATAGCCTACCTTAAGCTAATAATCCTAAGCTTCAATCCCATGTCTAAAGCATAATCCTAAGCCTCACTCCTAATCTCATTCCTCACTCCTAATCTTAATCCTAAACCTAAACCTTTTAATATTAAAGACCAAACCCCAAGCTTAAATCCCAAGCGGGCATAATACTTCCTTTCTTAAAAAAATGAGTATTTTTTAACAAAATTCCAATATAACAATATATAACTTTATGCAAACTCATTGTTTACCATTAAGTAAAAAAACACACATTTATTATGTCATTTAAAATATAAATTACATAATTTTAATAAAAGATCAAAACAAAAACAATATAAATAATTCGCTAACCTGGGTGTGGCCGGGACGTTTTGATTCGGTGTGTTCGCCTCCATAATGTGTT